>LBNU01039534.1:96193-115246 GCA_014162995.1 Artemisia annua
CTCTCGGGTGTCAACACTAAGGTCTATGGAATCTACGATTTTGAGGAAATCCTTAAGGTGTTGATTTGGGTCTTCGGAACGAAGCCCATGGAATGCGCATCCGCTTTGCACCAACCGGATGGTGTCGGATCTCAAGGGTGTCACATTGGCTCCTTGGTTGAGCTCAATGGTGTTTCGATAGCCTTGGTGGCTAGGTCGGGAATACTCTCCTAAGGTGCGGGCTCTAGGAGGTGGGTTTGGTTGAATTAGGTTGTCGGGATCAAGGATTTTACCACCTTCCATGATGTCGGATGGTAACGGTTACGAACAAAAACACGAAGAAAAAGATAGACTAAAGAGAATCCTAGAAAAATAAAATAAAATCTCACTAGAAAGGAGTCTAGTGAGTAGACCTAATTAAGAATAAAAATTAACATAAACAATAACTATTCCCCGGCAGCGGCGCCAAAAACTTGATGCGCGTGGATTGCAACACGCACTACGTTTTACCTCTCGAGGGATCTCGAGAAGCTTGCAATCCCCACCAGGCAGTGTACCTGACCGATGTAGTATAGTGAAGTGGCAAGTACCGGGGGATTGATCGTTCTCTCACAGGGAATAGTGTTCGTTAGGCTAAAGGCTACTTTAATCTAGGTCTAAGGGTGGAGGAAGATTCTTTTTGTATTTTTATATTTTATAAAAGCAGTAAAATCTCTGGTTTTGGAGGATATGGCGGAATTAGTTGCTAGTTAACTAACCCAAGTTATCTACTTCTAAGCTACTTATATTTTTATATTTTTTTTGTTTTAGAGAAAATCAGTGGTGGAGAATAGTGTTTACTTAGATTTCATTACTCCCTAACTATCTTTTACCATGTAATTAGTATGTTGAGTTTGCTTGGATGACGGGTGTATTCATAACAAGTCGTAGGGAGTGCGTTCAATTCCCTAGCTCTATAAGTTCCTACCTCACTCTATGACGATACATCAAGCATCCTATCATGAGCTCACCGATAGCAACCTATGCATGAAATACTACCTTAAAATCGATAACGCACATACGATTCACGTTTCTAAAGACGTTCAAGCTTGTTACCGTATAGGAGATTAGCCAGTTTTCTCTAGTCTAACGTAGATGAAACATTCATCCAAATACAATCACAACATACACATCACATGATAATCAATAGTTAGGTTTCATTAGATCTAAGCAAACACAAAGTAAATTAGCCTAGCATGTTAAAAGAAAGACAAGTACAAGCATAAATCACACAACACATAGACATATTGTATGAATAAAGACTTATCTTGGATTAAACATGCAAGTTAGAGGGGTTAGGATACCCTCTAAGGTCACTAATACACGAACTAGGGTTTAACCCTAAAGTTCTTCACACCAAAATTCGACTCTAGTTCTCCAAGTTATATCTAAAGTAAAGAAAAATCGTTCTATATATATATATAGAAAACGCGGGCTGACGGCGTCAACCCAATAGGTGACGGCGTCAGCTCGGCGATTAGGGTTTTCAGACGGCCTTCCTTGACGTGGTCATAATTGCTGGTTCTAGATCTGACGGCCTTGGTTGACGGCGTCACCAATTTGCACTACGAACTCTCTGGCCCGTCACGAGTATTTTTCCAATTCTGGACTTCACTTGTTCCTGACGGCGTCACCTTGTAAAGTGTGACGGCGCCACCTTCTGTAATCTTCAAGGTCTTTTGAGTTTTTGTTGTTTTTCGCACTTTTTCACTCTGAAAACGCCCGAAAATGCTTCTTTTGTGATTTTCCCTTCAAAAGTACCTAAAATGAGAAAAGAAACGACTTTGGGTGAAATCCAAACAAAAAACATACGAATTAGGACTCAAACCGACCCCTAAAAACGTAACATTTTTCGTCTCATCAAAGGCCACCGCCCCCTACAACCAGTAAACTTTGGCGACTACCCTTCTTAGTAAAATTGTTCGGGATGTTGAAGCGTGGAAGCGAGAAGCTAAAGAAAAGGATAGAGTTGTTATATGATTCAGGTTTTCTTACTTGTATGAATAATTTCTGGGTAGATCTATTTCTAGATCTACTTTCTATGTAATCTCTGTTATCATCAATGAAAATTATTAAAAGTGTGATTACCAAACTTAAAAGGTTGTTAAGATACAAAGACGTTAGTGTAATGGTTATTTTCTATGTTCAGTAAACTATAAGGGTTGCTTTGAAGATTTTGCATTTTTGAACATGAGTTCACTGTTCATCTACAATAATTCATGTTGACAAATGTTGTATCATAGATACTCCGATTTAGATTTTATATCTTATTGAATAGGAAAATGCTAACTATTCTTACATTTAAAGCCTACAAAGTATTATACTCACAGGATTATGTCACTTGGCTGAACTGACGGTTTAGATGCAGAGAGACTATGAGGGAGAAAAAATATATATAATATTGTTGTGAGTGTAGAAAGATTTGTATGATTAAAATATAGGAATTTGTAGCAAAGCTCTATTGAATGACTTAGGGGGGTGGCTATGGAAGCGGTATGGTGTTCGGCAAGGCCCAAACCGAGCGACATCACCATTGCCACCCTCTCGGCATGGTGAACTCGGCAACAAACTCGGTATGAAATGCCGAAGAATTATGGAAGAAAGGCAATAAATTTTCGAACGTTGGGGCTTTAATTATTCGACCGTTTGGCCATTTAAAAAAAATAAAAAATTTCCTTTTAAATATACAATTTCAAATCATCTTATATTATATAAAGCTTAAGTAACCTTATAAATGTAAAGGGGTCATAATAAATGTCCCAAGAATTTGATTAAGCAAATTTGATATTGCCTCAAGCAAAATCGAGTCCTTGGATTAAATGTTAGTATGTGTACATTGATTTCATGCAACTCAAGCGTCTCAATTAATAGTAGTTAGTCTTTTTACCTTCCCGTCCATGAGATACAAATATTTTATCAACTATATAATGTGTCAAAAATCACACACAACAAACCACAACTTCCTCCACACCGCGTGCACATTGGGCTACAACTTATTATGGTGGTAAAGTAAGCATCATATCGTCTTACTTGTTTAGCATATTGATTTATATTGTTTTATGTAAATTTCACATGTGTTTTGTGTGTGTAACAATGTAGGACATAAAGATGGTGCTTAGGAGGTTTGGTAGTAATATCATCTTCTCTAATGGTTTAAGAGATCCTACACATCGTTGTCTTATCAATTAAGTGGAACATGCACGAACATTTTTAATTTGATCGAAAATGCAATATATTGATTAATTGTATTTAAGTTACTAACGATCAACTATATCTAATTGTTTTTTGTAGCGCGTCAAGAAGCATTAAAGAAAGAGATCGAGAAGACACAAAAATTGTATCAAGAACAAAACATGCAAAAGGCCAATGAACAACAACGGCAAAGACAACAACAACAAGAACAACGCCACGGCCACCGGTGGAATAAATACTTAGCAATCATATTAATAGTACGTTACAAATTAAACATGCAATATTTTACTTCATGTACTACCGATAAACGGGTTAATACTATTGATTCGTTAGCAAGTAAGTTTATTGAAAATAATGTGACGAGCATTCAATTTTTAGTCAATAATTATTACTACACTTTGTTGGTGCATTTTAATATTTTTGCTCTTAATGTAGTTTTTGTTTTGCGGTGTGTTAATGTCACTTTCTTAATTAAACGTCTTGGAATATTGCGTGACTTTGATGTTTGATATGACTGTGTAAATTTTGTCGATGTTACATATTGAAAATGGGGTAGTTATAATAAAAATATAATAAAATATCTTCACATTATCATCTTAACAATGAGAATCTTCTAAATCGAAGAAGTATATAAAGGAGAAGAAAATTGTGTTTAGTTAAATATGGGGTCTATTGATTGATTGGAGCGGGTTTATGATTCGGACTTGGGTCATTTGATCTGATTTTTTATTATACGAGTTATAATTTATACTCTTGAATATACTAATTACTTTAATGTTTTATGTTTTTATAGTTTTGTTAAAAATGAAATTTGTTTTATAGTTCGCTTTTAATAATGTCATTTATTTGAACAACGAAGTCCATCTTTCACAAAAAATGAGAGTTTCAAACATGAACCGAAAATCAGTCCCGAACATTACCAAAAAAAAAATTAGATCCAATATGTGTGCATTGCATGAGTCCTGAGGCATTCCAAACATGTGTGCATCACATGAGGATGAATATAAAAAGTCTCTAACATTAATGTCATCGCTTCATCTTTAAAATAATTATGTAACTTATAAATATTAAAAAATTACATATGAAGAGACTCTTTTCAATGTAATATCTTGAAAAAAGTCTCTTCACATATACTCTTTTAATGTCAATAAACTATTGTTGTATATTTGGGCCTCACCATCATACTAACAACCCGACAATTTACATAATCATTTTTGCACGGGTCCTGAGGTAGCCCAAGTTATTTATGATGAAAATTAGTGGCAAACATAGTTTTTGACTCGACCTCAATTAAAACTGACAGAAATAAAAGCACCGATATTTTTCATGCCATGCTAACAAAAGTTGTGGTAACATCACAACTTAGGAACTTATTGACCAACAAAAGTTGTGGTAGCATCACAACTTATGAACTTATTGTCAATAAACTATTTTAAATGTTTGTCATGCTTAGAAAATATGTGATACCATCACAATTTAGATATATAATGATGAAAATAAGTGTCGAAGCTTACATGTCAATAAACTATTTTAAATGTGTGTCATGCTTAGAAAATGTGTGATACAATCACAACTTAGATATATAATGACGAAAATATGTACCGAAGATTACATATCTATATCTATACTACATATAAAGAGAAAATGGTTAAACCTTAAAAAGTGAAATCTTGAAAGTCAAGGGTGAGAGGAAATGAATTGTGTAATTAATACTCTTATTAAAACACCCCATAACTTAAAAGTACAATAATTTATTCACATTGTATAACCAATTAAAAGCATATATATCAAATTAAAAACAATCAATTAAAACACCCCTTATTAAAAAGTACAATAAAATATTCACAATATACAATTTAAACAAACTACAACATAATATAAAATATAAAATAATTAAACACACTAATTAATTTTTAAAACACCCTAAAATGAAAAGTATATGTTATTATAAACATTATACAAATTAATAAAACACACAAAACTTCATACAAGCTAACAAGTTGATGCTGCATATAGTTTTGAAAACTGGACCGGACCAACGGGTTCAAATGGGAAAAACATATAGTTTTGAATACAAGGACTAATACACGACGGGTTCAGTTATTAAAAGCATGACTCGGTTTAAATTGATCCGTTTTTCGACCAGAACGGTTCAACCGGGTTTCAAAACATTATGTTTAATCTCCAAATCTTCAAACTTTTATTAGAGGTGGCAAAACGGGCGGGCACGGGCACGGGCTAAAATGACACGGGCTAAAACGGGCACGGGCTAAACGGACAAATTATAAATCAGGCCAAACGGGCACGGGCTAAAACGAGCAAATTATAATTCAACTATTAAAAACCCCTTTAATTCATCTTGTAAAAAAAATCCAGCATCTAAGTCTTAACTATATTTAATTATTTTTTCAGAAAAAAAAAAGATAAAATATGACTGCAAATTTGAGAAAATCTGCTGGGACAAATGAATAAAAATGCAACTAATTAATATATCTATCAATTAATTAGATTATTAAATAATTATGCATAAAATAGTTAATAAATGAGATAAATTAAAGTTAAAATAGTTGGAATGTTTTATAGTTACCAGCGACAAGTGAATTGGTCGGAAAAAAAATGAGAGTAATTGCTTGGACGTTGAAAAAAACGCCCCACACTTTTTAAAAAAGTGTCAAAAACGCCCAAATATTACAAATTGGGCAAGATTTGCCACTCCTAACTTTTATTATTTTTCATTTATAATCCAAAAACTTTCTTTTATCACTAAATGATCTGTTGCTATAAAATCCCGTTGCTATGCACGGGTACTCGACTAGTTAATTTTATATCAAAATATAGGGATGTTACAATTTTGAGAATAAATACAAAATCTAAACTTTATAAATAACTACTAATATGTCATAAAAAGTTTAAATATAATGTTACAATCTTGAGAATAAATACAAAATATAAACTTTATCAATAACTACTAATATGTCATAAAAAATTTAAATATAAAATTTACCGATCAACTAAGGCCATACTTACAAAAATCTAATAACGAAAAAAATTACTGCACATTACATTATGACCAATTAGATAGAGCCCGTGTGCAACGCACGAGTTTGAATTACTTGTAATAAGTAATGTTAAATTGTGTGATAAAAAGACACAAATGAACCTTTAATGTCTAACTAAATTTATATATTTTTCTATATTAACTATTTTTAAATGATCAACATTATGATACCTATCATGTTGAAACACTTAAAAAAATGTTGATTTATTTTATAAAAGACAAAATAACAATTAGCTATTTAATATTATTCACTGTTAATGATTGAGTTTTACTAAAAGTTAACAAAATGTAAAGTGATTGAGAATTGAATATCTTGCCTAGTTCGCACGACTTAACTAGTGTTGTTTGAAACTTTTAAATCCACAACTACTGATCTTGCTGAAATTATATACCCATTTATATGAAGCTAGGAGAGTGTTTAACATTGCTTATTTTATTTGTAAATTTGCTTATGTTTAAGTAGAATTAGAGTTCTTAATAACCAAAGGTTGACGTTTGCACGCTCTTATCATTTTGTGTCTTTATGAGTTTATATTTATGCATGCTTTTATGTTGATAATCTTAATGCATGTACCTTTTATCTTTTATACTTTTGCCCCTCCCACCCACACACACGACCACACATAGATGCTATAATTACAGACACTGGCCGGTATTTTTCTAGAAGCAGTTAGTTTACTCTGGTTTAGGTGTCAGACCCATGGTTGTTAAGATCCCGATCCCGATATTAGGATCTTACGATTTTACGATACTACAAAGCAAAAACGATCCCGATCTTACGTAGGATCTTTACGAGATAGGATCTTAATAGGATCCCGATCTTGATCGTAGGATCTTAAGATCTTAATCGATCCGATCTTACTTTTCTCGAACAACATGCTAAAAAACTACAAATTTGTGTATTAAGTTCTGTAGAATATGAAAAACAATAGGCTAATTGTATAAAACAGTTCATAATTATAATTGCGACATATATTTTCATGATATATGACATATAATAAATGTAGATTTGCATAATTTTACAACACAAATTAAGAAAATGATACTATAGTAGGATCTTACGATCCCGATCCGATCTTACGATCACGATCTTGTAAAGACGAAAATGATCCTAGGTAGAATCCCGATCTTGAAAACCTACTCAGACTGTTTGCATCAAACCTTCTACATACTTCAGACCAATAAGATTGGATGTTGTTGTTGATGATGATAAGCAAACTCAAGCATTATTATACGAGAGCCCAATGTAATAGTTGAATGACGTGTTATTAGATTATTTATTTATTTTATTTTATTTTTTACCTAATGGCATGCCAAACTGCAACGCCCCTATGATGTTATTCATCCCTCGCCATCTGATTTTGTTTTGTTTTGTGAGTGAGTGAGTTATTTTTGGTGGTGCATTATAGGACTCACTTGCGCTTATAATAGTTATAAACAAAAAAAGGTGTTTTCGTTACTCTGATACTATTGGCCGTGTACTATTTATAAGCCCAAATTATAACTATTTTCAAGCCCTTGTAGAAAACATAAGAATCCAAAAGCCCCCGAAAAGACAGCGTTAAAAATAAGCTATCACAGTATCACTAATCAAACAGCCCATTACAACAAAACAAGCCCAAATTTATATCTTTCCTCTTTCCCTCTCACCCCCCTCCTCCTCAAAATCTAGGGTTTTAAAACTCGACCCTTTTCAAAAACAACACCCAACAATGGCGTTTCAATTCACTCCACAACAACCCCAACAACAACAAACATCATTATTCGGCCAACCACAACCACAACAACAATCACCTTTTCAACCAAGCCCATTCTTTAACCAACAACAACAACCACAACCACAACAGAATCAGTTCCAGCAACAACAACAACAACAACAGCAGCAACAGAATCAGTTATTTCTGTTTACTAATGACAAGACACCAGCTAGCTACGGAACTAAATGGGCTGACCTTCATCCTGATTCTCAAAAGTTCCTTCTTCAAATTGAGTATGCTTTATTTTTTTATAGCATTTGTACACGTGTCATTAGGTTATAAAAAGTTGTTGTAACTGAATTGCTTGTTTACAGGGAGAGAATATTGGAGTATAGAGACGAGAGTCAGCGGTTGGATCAATGTGGGAGGCTTTATGATTCTTCGGTGTCGAGTGACGGGTTTGAGCTGGATGCTAGTCATATTGTGCAGGTATTTATATTGGATATAGTGAGAATGGGGTAGTGGTTTTTGTTGTTGTTAGATGTTGCTGCATTTGTTAGGACATTTAGATGAATACATGGTTGTTAAAGACGCTAGGTGCTAGTCGGGCTGTTGACTACCTTGTATCGGATTGGAATGCTTATATTTGTGACATGTTGATAGGACCATAGAGTTGTTGATAGGACTGTAAAAATATGTTTAGAAACATTAACAGAATTGTTCAAATTTCTTTTAAACTGAGTTTTGGCCTAGTTAACCCATATTTTTGACCGAGTCTGATCGAGTTTTGATCTTGTCAAATGAGTAATCGGTCATTGACCTTGTAGCGAGTAATTGCCAATTACTCTCCATTGTTACCCTTGTTTTGCAACATTATTTTATGAATTATGGTCGTTTTCGAGGTCAATGCAGTGCATATGAAGTCTAGAAGAAATTGAAAGTTGACTCTAGGTTCTTACTACCCGCGTAAGTATCAATTTGTGCTAAGCTAACACATATCCAACGACAATATAAAGTAAGAATAAGTTGGCTGGACAGATGAGTGTAATAAAATGGGTTATCAGATTCTAATAATGGTATTACTAGTCTTGAAAGGATTTATACTTATGCATAAACAAATTGAAGGTGGTTAAAATATAGAGTTGAAGGGGAAACATGTAAGTGCAAGATCACTCTTTTAGACATTCACTACAATGGCTTTGATTATGCTTGCTGACATCAGAAAACACAAGTCATGTGAACATCTTACCAAAAAATTTATCAATTGTAGAGTAAATTTGCGCAACACATAGCGTTGTTTGTATGCCAGATGTGTTTTGTAATGTGCCACCTCTGAGAGTCGAGTCAGTGTTAGTTGAATTGAGAGGACAGCGTAACTTCCTCTGTGCCATAACCCATTCTTAGTATGTCTAGAGTATCACATATTTTTGCTCTACAAGGGGTTGTATCGTCATGTCTAGAATTTTAAGTCTTGTTGTGATGGGTGTGGGTGTGCGTGTGCTGTTAAAATTAATGTTTATTCCATGATCAGATTTATGATTTTTTGTTGACTGTGGAGCCTTATGCTGCTTATTACTTTATAATAGGCTCCAAGTTGCATTAGTTAACGGCAACATGTTAACGAGTTTCAGTATGTCTCCGTTATGGCAGGAACTTGGTGGAATCAGCACTGCAATGGATAGACAGAAGATTCTGCTACATGAGCTTACGGCTAGTGTTAAAGACATGTTGCGAAACACAGAAATTGCTGTTCGTTCTTTCATGATGCTCCGGTCCAAGTTTATACACCCAAATAAAACCTCTGCTGTAACATCACAGTCTTCAGGAGCCACAGCAACTACAACCCCTCAACCTACAACTACAGCTATGGTGCCAGTTTACGATTTCTATAGTGGCATGCCACGGAAACCTTCCCCATTTTTGCAACAAACGGTTGCCAGATTCGATAAATATCTTGGTGAATGTCGCCAGTGGATTGAGGAATTGGAACAGTTACTGCTGTTAGAATCTAATAAAAGGAATGCTTTGAATTCCAATTCATCTTTGTTGGAGTCTCTTCCTAAAGTTATGTCAAACGTTCATGACTTCTTTGTTTATGTGGCAGCAAAGGTAGCAGAACTAACTATTTTTGTTAGCAACACAGTATTGTCGATCATATAGTGTTATACTCATATGGCATGGCTTGTGCAGGTGGAGAGTATTCATCAGTATATGGAGTCCATGAAAACCGCATATCTTGCTGACCAACGTGACAGAGGCGACGGGAATGATCCATTTCTTGAGGCTGACAGACGTGAAATCGCCAAACAAGCTGCTGCTGCAAAGAGGGTACACCCAACTCTGCATTTGCCTTCGAATTCACAACCATCAACTCAAGCTGGTGGTTTGCTTACCAGCTCAACAACACCTGCGGCATCGGCTGCTGCACCTGCATCTGCTTCAGCACCAGCAGGTGTATCTGGGAGTGCACCAGGACTTTTTAGTTCTCCGTTTGCTGGAACATCATCTTCGTTATTTTCAACTCCTGCCACAACAGCTCCATCTTTCTCCATGTTTTCATCATCTAGTGCTTCTCCTCAGACGTCACTTTTTAGCGGACTCTCTAGTACAACCCCTTCCTTATTTAATACATCGCTTGCTTCAACTTCCACATCATTTGCAACAAACCCTACTACTGGGGCATCATCATTTTCAACACCATTTGGTACAGGTAAATTATTTATTCTGGAAATTCAGTTTCATATATTTTCAGTCCTGCAGTATTATTGCATGGAAACCCCATAGTCTCTCAGACATGATAAGACATACATATAGAACCAACTCGAACGACAGTCTTGCCGACCACTGTTTGTACACTCAAATTGCAAGTCTTTGATATTCTTTTCTTTGTTTTAAAAATTGCGCGCATCACGCATCAGAGTGATGCGATGGCTTGAGTGCAATAGAAACTCTGACGCGATGCTGTTCCAGGACCCGAGCTGTTGTGATCGCATAAGCTCATAGCGGAATTATGCGAACATCAAGCACAATGGTCACAACTAGAACCTGGGCCTTTTTTTTTTTTTTTTNTTTTTTTTTTAACCAAAGATAGACCATGCGTGAGCCCTTTAATTAATAGATTTGGGCCTCTATCACTGAAGTAATAGTACTATCCAGAATACACACAAAAACATTAAATCGACTATCTCTTTCTCAGTTCCTCCTACGTTACTCTCTCATTTTCTCTGCATGTAGTATTGACTCATCTATTCTTCTACCATCACGTAACTATTGGACCTAAGCATTTAGTAGTATCATTATATTAGTGACTTACTTGATGTTTAAGCATTTACAAGTGACATATTTATGTTTGACCAATTACATGGTAGAATATGTTAAGTAGAAATGTTTTGTAGTATTTTATTACCTAGCGCCATGGGGCAGTGACACGCTCGCAACTGCATCACCCATTACACAACAAAAACCAATTTTAAGACCACAACACACAGTTTAAACTGATTTTTCTTTTCATATGCACCATTTTGTGGTTGATTGGTCACTTAAATTTTATTTAAGTAAGAACGGTCATAAGATCTTGAGTAAGAATGGTGGTTTCTGATGACAGAATCAGAGTTTCATACTACATTTAGTTGGCCCTCTCTTGGAGTTTATTTCCCTAGTTCAATAATTCATGCAAGAATGTATCTTACAAGCTAGTGATAGATGTCTTGTAGTAAAGCTCAAGTTTAATATCTCAGATCCTATATTTTATAATTTGGACAATTTTGAACTGTAAGGTAGATAGTTGACTGTCGAATGCTAACACAGGAGGGCATCGGCATACATTTTGGTTAGCAGGTGACATATTTAGAATGAAGGATATACATGAGAAGTGTAAAACACAGGATGAATGGGTCTCTCTTCTTTTGGATTGCCCCGTCTAATAATGTCTTTTGGTTTTATTCTCAGCCCCACCCAAGGCAGCCAGCTAGTTTTGAACTTAACACTTGCTGTTACAGACTTACAATACAACGACACTAGATCATTACAATCTCTATAACTAGCCGTTGTTGATAGGTATAAGATAATATTAACATCCAACGTTTTTTAATGTACTGTATGCCTTCGATATTATACTTCCAGCTTTAAGTGCTCATTATAAATAATGCTTGCTCTGTTATATATGCGTTATAAGATTCTTAAGCAATGGCCAATTGGCCATGGCATATAAAGACCCAAATGCGTAAACTATAAACATGAGTGTTCGTCTGCCCCTGCATTTTCTAATTGCTGGTCTTCATTATTTACCTATTTGTTAATTCGCTAATTTTTGTTTTATTTGGATAGGGGCAGCAACAGCATCAGGAAGCTTCACCACTGCAGTAAGTAAATATTCTTCTTAGCCATTTTATATTGAAGCTAAACTTTTGCCATCTACAATGTCCTGATATTAGTCAAGCTGCTTCGTTTATGATCCTTGGACATGCATGATCTTTTTAATAGTTGACACCTTTTTCTTTCTTTCGAGTCAGTACCCGTTACCCCAATAATTCTTCTTGTTAAAATGATGGGATAACTGGATGCCCTTTGTGCTTCTAAGACATCTATCTGTGATTTCTGTCATCCCTGCTGTTACCATGAATAGAAACAAAAATGAAAAGTAATTCTTATTTGACTGATTGACTAAGTGCCTGACTGTAAGTCTGTAACTTTTATTTCACATAGTATAAAACATCTGTAAAAATATTGACCAAAAGTGAAGACTGTAAGTCTGTAACTTTTATTTCACATAGTCTAAAACATCTGTAAAAATATTGACCAAAAGTGAGGTAAAACTACCATGCATGCTAGACCTCCAGAATGGAATAGTTGCAATTTTGAGTTGAGATAACAAGTATAATCTACTAGAGGCACATGTTATGATCTTACTTTTAATCTGTTTCTTTTATCTTTCAGTCGTAGCTTCTTTGATGGATCTTTATTGCTTAATATTTTTCTTTGGCTACCAAGAAATATCATTTGCGATTCATACTAAATTAAAATTATATGTTGTTAATCACAGAAACCTAGAAATAAAACTCGCTCAACAAGGAGGTAGTCGGCATCAGTTTAACTTTTAATGATGGAGGCGATTTGTTTGTATAATTTTCATTCGATTCCCAACAATTTTTGTCTCTTGCAAGCTTCAATTTGCTGCCTAGTAAGTACCAAAACAAAGATTTACCCATTTAAGGTTACCTTTTATCCTCGTTACAATTCCTGTAAAATTTTGTAGTACCCAGGCATGTGTCATTACATGTAGTTCGTAGATAGCTAATATTTGTGACTTTATCTGCTTATATTGGATCATTGTGTATTTGTGGTGTTGGATTTGTTTTTCTCTGCCTAAATTTCCATATCTAGACTGTCATTTGATTTGACCTGATTCATGTTCGAAAGTATGTCATGCCCCCTAGTAAAAAGAGCATGATTTGGTTATTGAGCTACCATATTTCAAACTTATAGTCACCAGCAAGTTATAACAGCTCCCACCTTAACCATAATCACACCATTAGGATAACCAAGCAGAATTTCGTCTATTTCTAGTCAACTGATTAGGTATGTCAATTGGCCTCAGTACATGATTAATTACTCTCAAGATTTTTTTTATTAACAAAGAAGGCAAATGACTGATGAAAGTGACTTAAAAAAGTCGTATGAACTACTAGCTGGTGACGACAAACTAGCAAATAATATAGTCAAAGACACAAGTAGGTAGTTGATTATGTGGTTATAGTAATATTAATTTAATAGTGTAAGTGGATAATCCTCACTTAAAGTTGTGATCATGATGGAGATAAGAAAAAATTGTATGCTTGAAATTGACAGATGCTTCATTGATTGGAGCAAGCTGAAAACGACAAAGATTCACAAAGATTACTCGAATTGATGTGTTTACAAAACATGATATATGGATGGCAATTTCAAGTGGTTCGAAATGTCAATTCCTTCGACCCCTTATATCATTTCTTGTTTCCATATATGAACCGTTTACATGATACGAATAATCTACATGGGACCCACGAAACAAAAACAAGAGAAGAAATACTATCTTGTAGGATGTTTGTTTCATTTCTTATGATCTAAGAAAACTTAACCTCATAATTATAGCTTATGTTATAATATAGTACACATGGGACAACATGTCCCTCATAGAATTGTTCATGTAGTCTCGTCAATTCTACAGATGGGCCCTTCAGTGCAAGAGGAATGTAATAGCTGAGCACCACTAAGTTTTGTCCAGTGATGTCAAAATTATGGTCTTACAAGTTTAGAATCTGCAATACTTATCATGTACATGATTATCATCATGAACATGCTCATGCTTTAGTTTCTCATCATGTTATGTCTACATGATATACACATCACATATATTCCACTTTTTGATTTGTGTTTACAGGTGTTAAAAATACTAGTAATCAACAGTGTATATGTATATGCCTGCCAACTTTAGGTCAAGTTTTTATATTATTTGTCTGATGGGAAGTACTCTGAGTTCATGTGTAATTGGAATCTTAATTATTTCTGCAATTATGGTTTTGTTGGTGAAACAGTTGGTTTAACCAACCTCTGTGTGTTCACAAGAACTTTAGGCATATTTGTGTTTTCTGACTAGTTTGACCCATTCAAAGTTCCCAAGTGTATTTCCACTATCTTTAATCAATAGATGTAAAGCTCATATAGACTGTATTTGTTGGCCCATGAATTGGACCATGGTCATGGTCATGGTCATCTTAATTGTTACTGAGCCAAAAATGATAAGGTTGGACTGGTTGGACTATGTGGGTCAAAAAGGGTAAAATTTTGAAACTGATCAGATCAGCAGTGTATGGTTTAATCATTAATGGTCTCTTGCAAGGGTAATCACACGCCTGAAAGAGCTTAAGCTTATATGATTCATGGTCTTTCCAAAATTAAGCTTTTTGTTTACCCAATTTTTCTTATGTGGTTCTAATAGCACTTTAGTATACTTTCCGCAACTTTATATAGCGACAGCATTTTTTTAAGCTTCTTGTTTTATCCATTTAACTTGTTATTAATGACGTCTAGCACCTTTATATCCTGTCTTATAAAACGTCGGTAAGTCCAATAAGTGGGATCTTTATTATTAGATAAAAGGATTAGATATTTTTAAAACCTGTATCAAGATAGAAACTTGAATCTCATGTTGGTGAACAGAAGAGTGTTGGGGCATGGGGAATGTTGTCAGAGATTAATAAGAATTCTTCTGGGAATAATATATCATTCAAAATCCTCTTTTTATAAGCTGCTCTCATCCAATGAATACCTGTCCACATGCCCCAACATTGTCTACACATTATGTATCACAGATGACTCCTACACTGGACCAAGGATCTTGTCCATCTTAACTTTTGTCAGATCAACTTCCACCTTTCTTTTTCCTGTAGGTCCATCAAGAAGATTTAGAGTTTTAACATTTTAATAAGGGTAAGTAAGTGCATCTTAGATTAATTAAGTTTTCGGGGTCAAGGGAAATAGAACACAACGAGGAAGGAGGCGATTGTTGCGGTGGATAAATGGGTAATAATGTGCACGAATGGTGGTAGACAACTTCATAGAGCACTTGATGAAATTGGTAGCTATTGTGGCATAATTGGTGGCAATAATTTTGGTTTTCATCATTCACATGCATCCCATACATTTAACAACTTTTTTTATATCAATTTTTATCTTTGATAAAGTATAATTTTCATGTAAAATTTTGATGTATTATGATTTTGTCTACGTTCTATTTTTATTTGTTTTTACATGAAGTAATAATACAAGCTAAGTATATCTTGAAAAGTTTGACAAGCTAAGACATATGGAAAATTTACATCACCTCAAAACATAATGAAAAAGAAATATAATTATGGCATGACATTTTTTTTTTCTTCGATTGCTGGTGATAGTTTTAGAGTCGTTTGATAGAAACTATGTTATTCGTCGATGTATTTCTTAGCATTTTGCTCATCCTTTATTTATACGATCGAATTATAGTCTCTGATTTGTTTATTCTTAGAGTGGGCAGATGTTTTGCTTGTTTGTTTTTTTCTTTTAAGTCAGACCCAGTTAGACATATAACATCTTACTCAGTAAGAGGTGGGGGACTTGTCTTACTGCCTCTTACTCGATAAGAGAGATTGAAGACTCGTGTTAATATAATATATAATTGGGTCATGGGTCAAATGGATTATGGGTCAAATGGGTCATGGGTCAAATGGGTCATGTTTTAAAAATGGGTCTAACGGGTCATCGGTCAGACGGTTTGGGTCGAGCCGACCCACTAAATTATAGTGCTTTCGTCCGATTTAATACGTTTTCGTCCGTCTTTTTGCGTTTTCGTCAGTTTTTTAGGTTTTCGTTCGGTTTTTCACGTTTTCATCCGGTTTTTCACGTTTTCGTCCATTTTTTCACGTTTTCATCCGATTTTTCACGTTTTTGTCCGATTTTTTACGTTTTCGTCCGGATTTTCATGTTTTCGTCCGATTTTTTACGTTTTCGTCCATTTTGTCACGTTTTCGACCGTTTTTTCACGTTTTCGTCAGATTTTTCACGTTTTCGTCCAATTTTTACGTTTTCGTACTTTTTTTACGTCTTCGTCTGTTTTTCACGTTTTCGTCCAGTTTTTCACGATTTCGTTCGTTTTTTCACGTTTTCGTCAGGTTTTTTACGTTTTCGTCAGATTTTTTACGTTTTCCTCAGATTTTTTACGTTTTCGCCAGTTTTTTTATGTTTTCGTCTGTTTTTTCACGTTTTCGTCTGTTTTTTACGTTTTCGTCCGTTTTTTTACGTTTTCGTCCGGTTTTTCACATTTTCGTCTGATTTTCCACGTTTTTATCAAATTTTTTACATTTTCATCAGATTTTCTACGTTTTCGTCTGTTTTTTCACGTTTTTGTCAGATTTTTTACGTCTTCGGATGAAAACACTAAAAAAACTGACGAAAACGTTAAAAATCAGAAGAAAACATATAAAAAACTGATGAAAACGTAAAAAAACAGTCGAAAACGTGAAAAAATGGACGAAAACACAAAAATTCAGATGAAAACCTTAAAAATTGAACGAAACATAAAAAAACTTACGAAAACGTAAAAAACGGATGAAAACGTAAAAAACAGATGAAAACATAAAAAAAACTTACAAAAGCGTAAAAAACGGACGAAAACGTAAAAAACGGACGAAAACGTAAAAAAACTGACGAAAACATAAGAAAACGGACGAACACGTAAAAAATCGGATGAAAACGTAAAAAAACCGTCGAAAACGTAAAAAATCTGACGAAAACGTAAAAAAACCTGACGAAAACGTGAAAAAATGGACGAAAACGTTAAAAAATAGACGAAAACGTAAAAAAACGGACGAAAACGTAAAAAGACTGATGAAAACGTAAAAAAACTGACGAAAACGAAAAAATTTGACGAAAATGTAAAAAAATATAGCGAAAACGTGAAAAACCGGACGAACACATAAAAAAAACATGCGAAACGTAAAAAATTTGCTGAAAACGTAAAAAATCGGACGAAAACGTGAAAAATCAAAAGAAAACGTGAAAAACGGAAGAAAATGTGAAAAAACAGACGAAAACGTAAAAAAACTCACGAAAACGTAAAAAATCTGACGTAAACATAAAAAATCTAACGCAAACGTGAAAAAATGGACGAAAACGTAAAAAAACAGACGAAAACGTAAAAAATCAGACGAAAACGTGAAAAATCGGACGAAAACGTAAAAAACGGGGTGAGAACGTAAAAAAACTGACGAAAACGTAAAAAACGGACAAAAGCGCGAAAAAACGAATGGAAATGTAAAAAATGATCGAAAACGTAAAAAATCGGACGAAAACATAAAAACGAACCAAAATTAATAAAAACATAAAAAAGACACCTAGTGGTGGTTGAGTTATCATCCGACCCTTAAGTGACCCATTCGACCATTTGTTGACTCATTCTACCAATTTGTTGGTTCACATAAGTCTAATTGTTGACCCATTTGACCCATTTCTTTGTCAAAGGGGTAACCCAATCCAACCCATAAGTTGTTATTTTTGATCCATAGTAACCCATTTTTCTTTAAATGAGTTGTGATTTTCACCTTTAATAAAAAGTCTTTTTTCATATTTACATAAGTTACTTAAATAAATTGCAAAAAAGAGCACTTAAAATCATTCGGACAATTATAAAAAAACAAACAACATTATTTCGTTAAGATTTAGACTTTCTAGCCACCTCTTACTGGTAAGATGGGTAGTCAGATTCAGACCTAAAACATCTTAATGAAACAAACACACCCTTAACAAGTGGCTACATGCATAGTCAGTTTTCCATTAAAGATGTACAATTATCAACAATTTTATGATAGTTAGTTACTATAATTTAAGTTTTTCTAGTACCAACACATATAAGAATTGATAAAGTTTGGTGCAGCGTAAAGGGCCAAACGGTATGTGCCTCATCTGGTATATTGTCTTTATCGCATATAATGAGAAAATGATCAAATCTAGGTTACAAACTTTAAAACTTTCAAAATGAGTAATGTTGTTCGACTAAAATAACTTTATTTATAAAATGCAATAGATTCTATTAATTATTTAAATACCTAATTACAATTCATCTACAATCTTTCTCCACTCTCAGTTACAACCATATATACAAAAAAATTTAATAAATACAAATACAAACAAATTAACGCTACTAGATATTATCACTGCTATACTGATGCGTGGTTTTGTGACCTTACAACAGGTTTTACCTCTCGAGGGATCTCAAGAGGCTTACAACCCCACCAGGCAGTATACCTGACCGATGTAGTATAGGATAGTGGTAAGTACGGGGGATTGATCGTTCTCTCACAGGGAATAGTGTTCGTTAGGACAGAAAAACTACTCTAATAGGTCTAAGGGTGAAGGAAGATTCTTTTTGTATTTTTAATTTTTATGAAAGCAAGTAAAATCTCGGTTTTAAAGGAGTGGGCGGAATTAGTTGCTATTCAACTAACCCAAAATTACTACTATTGCAAATAAAATAAAATATCTAAACTATTTGGTTGTGAAAACAATATGGAGAAAAGT
>LBNU01039534.1:120290-145386 GCA_014162995.1 Artemisia annua
TAAAGTCAATGTAATTTACAGGTATGCAATCACTCCTTTTGTTCTAATCTTTGTATGTCTCTATATCGGGCTGACCTTGGCGTCCGATTGTTATGATGCAATCTTACCTGCGCCCACTCAAGATATTGATCTGGCCATATTTGTAATTAATATAACAAGGCTATCTTTTGATAGACTTATTGATCCGTTTTCTTCATTTTAATGTCTGCCAAAAACGTCCAAATATTTGCTTTGCTTGGTATGCTACACTAGATTTCTATACTCTATAAAAAGTTCCTATATTGTAAATATCTTGCAACTAATATTGTAGGATTATTGATTTTAGAAAGCGTTTTCATATTATAGCTTGCCAGATCACTATTTTAATTCAGACGGAATTTTAAGGCTTAATAATAGACCAGCTCTATGCATATATAAATGCGTAACACTTTTCGTTTCATCATATACGCAGATAATCATCTAATTGTATTGAAAAGAACTATCCAAAATTATGTGTAATTAAGCCTTTCAGTAAAATGGTTTAGCTACATAATTAATTAGGTTTAAGTATTTGTAGTTTTTTTTTTTTTTTTTTTTTTTTTTTTTTTTTTTTTTATTTTTTTTTTTTTAAATAAACACGTATTTTTTACCAGAAAGCGGCTATCTCACTTGAAAGAAAATGGGGCCAAGGAAACCGACTTGCCGCGTATAAAGAGACATTTGTGTGGCCTATCTACAGTTCAAGCAGCATAAACTACACTAAATTTTATTTGCCAAAGACTATTTCAGCGACTTAGTAGATTTAATAAGGCGACATACATCTTTATATATATATATATATATATATATATATATATATATATATATATATATATATATATATATATATATATATATATATATATATTTTCAAATTCTTTTAATATAAAATTAAAACTTCAATCATAATAAAAAAAAACATTATATAATAATTCAAATGAAATTATACTATATAATATTCATTGAAGTGTTTTGGAAGTCAACACTGTTCCGAAGCCGCCGACTTTGGGATCGGCTTGAGGGAGTGGGGCGGCTTGGGTGCACTGTGGAGCCACGGCTTGGGTGTACTGTGGAGCCACGGCTTGAGCTCCGTTGGTTGCTTTAAAGAGTGGATCAATCTGTCAAAGTATTGTTATCCTCTGACATATCAATATCCTTGATAAGATCCTTCTACATTCCAACTAATATCCAACTCAGCTAGTGAGTATGTCTTCAGGTTGTCTTTGACTTTCCTGACGATTTCTGAGACTTGAACTTATCTAGGATAGCTTACTAAGATTGGATCTCACCAAGTCTTGTGTTTAGCTGTTTTTTTTATCAGCTGATAGTGTAATTTATGTTCGAATATTGCTCGAGACTTTGGGTAATTGTTTACCCAACAATCTCCCCCTATTTGAATATAAATTATACTGCTTTTGAGATTATGGTAAGTGAGCAAAAACAACTTCTTCTTACGCATAATTTCATGGGCATTCAGATAACAATGATACTTTAAAGTTTTAGATCAAAGAATTTTACGATACAAAACAAGAAAATTCTAAAGTTCATTGCGTGCAACTTTTTCAAGGGCCTCCCTGTAATCATGCCGACTTTTAATGGTATACTCCAATCTGTTTGCAAAGTGTTCAGCTGTTTGAGAGTCTTTCTTGATTCCTTCCCACAGACGTATCAACTGAGTGGTAGTTGCAAGTTCAAACCTTAGTTCACCCCTTATGTTGAGAAAGAAAACTCCTATTTCTGGTTGACTGATGACTTGATCATCTGTACCAGAGATTCCTTCAGGTGGAGCTATGTTTCTTTCTGCTCCATCAACCAAAGGTTCATCCTTTACTAGAATTTCATCTAGGTTGAATCTCTTTTGCTTTTTGGTTCTTTCAGATGGCTTCTTTTTTGGAAAAGTGAGTACATGTTCAGTCCTTTGTGGTGGGGGCTGAACTCCATGATCTGTAGCTAACTTTCTTAGCCATTCAAATTTGTCTGCCAGATTTATCAACAGCTGAGTGTTTGAGCTTCCCTTTTTCTTTTCAGCCAACTTATGAAGCTCAATCCATTAAGTGCACCCTAACTCACTAAGTCTAAAGTTTGAATAAGACTTGAAGTTTAGATTCTGGTGATTTCTTGTGATGGTCATTTGAGCTCTCTTGTGGGAATCAATTTTGTAAGTAAACTTTGTGATGGGAAGATCATTGGTTCTTTTATTGACACAATTGTTGTATTGCGTTGTCATTCTAGAAAGGTGGGTAGCTGTTAGAGCTCCAACTTCAATCAGCTTCTTAGCTTGAGCCGCCTTCTGTGCAGTAGTTAATTTATCCATAGCTCCTTCATATTTTCGTTCTGCATCACGAAGATCTCTCAATCTTTTCTATTCTGCATCACGAAGATCACCAAGTTTCAAGTTAATTAACTCCGCCTTCAAGGCAATGGAACGGGTATGCTTACTATCCTGGAATATTGAAGCAAGAAGTTCCCATGCATCCTTAGCCATTTGAAGGTCTTGCACAACAAGACGGGATTGAAGGGTGGTGGAGAGAGTGATAAAAATCCAGGAAAGCACTATATTATCAATCTTTAACCATTTCACATCTTTAGGTGGAGTGGTACTCGTTGAGGTCTCATTAGTACCCAAAATATAGTTCAACAAACCATAACCTCGACATAGACAGTAAACCTAAGATGGGTAATTCATCCCGTCAACATCTAGTTTGACGGGAACAAGGTTGGTGAGGTTATGAATGGTCATGAGTTTATCGGAAAGTAAAAGCACGGGTGGGGGAGGTTGTATATTTCCAGTCCTGATGACGGTTTAGGGCTCGTAAGGTTATAGTAATATTAGGGTTTGGCAATAAATGAAGGAGAAGTAAACTTTGTAGGGTTAGGGTTTATTTAATGAAAGAAGTTGTGTGTCGAGTATATAACCAGGAAGCAGGAAACTAATAAACAAACATTAACCAATGGTCGATTGGTTATCAAATCGACAAATAAAAGATAGCAAAAGTCGACTGGCTATCAACACAGGCCAACGATCGACTGTAAACTTAAAACAAAAGGTGGCGACTGGTTATCCCTGAACCAACGGTCTACCACACCGCTGATATGACAGTAACGAAAGAGAAAGAAATTTTGTTAGGGTTTTTAAAGATCATATGTTAAGAGGCGTGATACCATGTAGGTTAATAGTGTTTCATGATTATTATTATCGTTATACCGAAATATAAATAGAGTACAATGATACAGAATACTTGGGCCTATCATACTATAATAATCGGGCCTAGTCCATTACAAACATACGAACTAACAATTATTGGGTATGTATACCACAATTAATAGTGCCATGCAACACGAGCCTCACATAAATAGTTAAACAAAGACACCCATCCACTTTGATTTAGATCTATGATTGTTGGAATCAAGCTTTAATAATAAAACTTCAACCAAACACTTGAAATGACTTTGAATGTCAATGTTTGATTCCTACGCCCTTCAACCAAATGCCTCTTTAGTGAATCTTCTTTATGTTAACTTTATCCACAAGGTTAATGGCATCAAGGAGGTAAGAGACGTTAGCGTTCGGGAGTCTCCACCCTTCTAACACAAGCTTCCAAGTCTTAAAGATCAAGTTATAGAAGACAAATATATTTTCTTTGCATTAGATGATAAGATTAGTATTACCCAAACCTGGTTGTTGATATAGGGGTTTCCATTAGAATTTAATGCAGTTTGTCCTATAAATGGTTCCTGAATAAACATTATGCCCCATGGGGGATTCAATGTCTAACATGTAATGAGAGCGAGTTTGATCCTGAGACCTATGTGGCTACGTTGAGCGCCTCCTCTAAGCCACCCGTCAAACCCTAGTTGCCTCCTTTTGTCCCTTATAGAAAAAGGTTCAAATTTTGGCTAAAATCCTAGTTGCTTACTGTTTTGGCGATAACTCACAAACCGCTTGGAGTTAACTGACGTTGTTAGTGTCATTCTCTTCGTTTTCAATTATGCACAAAACCCCACCAAGATCACCTCCGCTGGATGTCCGACACGCTGTTAAGCGGGCTACCAAAAATTAAACTTTTTTTTCTTTTTTATCTCCACTTTAATTTTGTCGCTTGTTTTTTCTTTTGCTGCTGCTATTTGAAGATTTAATACCATTTTCTGTCGGAGATCTTCAGCAACAAATCAATATTGGTTTAATGCTTTTGCTGCTTACTTATGCTTCTGGTTTTGGTTTTGTTTTGCTTGAAGATTTGTGTCCGCTTGTTATTAGACGTATTCATCAACAACTTACTTATTGCTTTAATGTTATTAGTTTTCAAATGCAATCTAAGCTTTCGTGATTTCATGCTTAGATTGCGGGGAAATATTCGGTGATAAGATTAGTATAGCTCAAGCCAGGTTGTGGGTGTAAGATCCATTAAGATTTTATAGTTTGTTCTATAAATGGCTGATGAATAAAAATTATATATCATAGAGAATTTAAAGTCTAACACTTTGGTCTAGAGCTCATCATAACAAACGGTGCATCTAATCGTCTCCAAACCGATTCCCTTGTTACATATTTGAACTTAGTATTGTATGTTCTATTTCGCTACACATGGATGGAAAATTGGTGATTTGGATGATCAACTGATCATATGTTTATCTATACTACATATAAAGCATTAATGACTCTCTCTCCAAAATTTTAAGACTAACAAGAAATTAAGCATGGTTTATAACACTTTAATGCATCCAATTTTCAGAATTACAATAAAGTAAGCATATTGTACAACAAAATAAAGCGTGGTGTCATTTTAAGACCAAAATTCTATCAAACAACATTAATGCTATTAAAAACACCTCTTCACCAAAAATTACAACCATTTAAGCACAATGTACAAAAGCTGCAACCAATTATCAGATTTACAACAAAATAAGCTTAGTGTACAACAAAATAAGCATGATGTAATTTTCAGACTTACAACATTAATGCTATTAAAGTGGTCAATGTTATTAATTACTATAATGACTACTACTTACAAGAAAAGAAACGTAGTGTACAACACTTTAATGCACATAATTTTTAGACGTACAAGACAAGAAGCAATAGTGTACAACAAAACACCACATTAATGTTATTTAATGTAGTCAATTATTTAACTGGACAATAAATACAATTAATACAGTTATTAAAACACCCCTTACATAAGAAATACAAATTATCAAGCATATTGTACAACCAAATTAAACACAATTCCTGCATTAAATTTCACTACTACAAATAATAAAGCACATTATACAAATATTCAAGCCCGAACGGGCAACGGGCCAAATGGGCTTGAGCCCGAACGGGCGCGGACCAAACGGGCTCGAGCCCGAACGGGCACGGACTATACGAAATTTTTGATATTCGTAAATTTATTGTCAAAAAGAACATAATAAACTAAAATACATTATTCATCGAAAATTTTTATTTCAGGCCGCGGGTACCCTGCTAGTGTTAATTAAATTGGAATACATGTATTTTGCCCCGTTCTAAAAAAAAGGAATACATGTATTTCACACTATATTTAAGTTGTACTTGGATAGGTTGAATGATCATTGGATGTCTTAATTGCTTTGTTGATCTGCTTATATCCAAGAAGTGTAGACATTGCATCTTAATCTTCTATAAAAGTTTTCAAATAATAACAAATTCCATGTAATTTGCTTTTATACAATGATCGTTTTTATTGACACGTCTATGTCAACAAAAGCTTACATAAAGTTACGAATGTAGGTACCATATCATTTTGCCATCCATTTTTATGACAATGACCACCATTACATATGAATAACAGATTATGGATAAAATCTAGTGAGACGTATATTCAAACCTGTACATGATTAACTCATTCGTGTTCAATGGAAAGCGGATACGGGTGACGGCAACAATTATGATGATAATGATTTTGGCCTCTCTCCTGCACAACTAAAGGCTGCTGGAATTCAAGATTTTTGTTTTAACTAGGTTGCTTTATATTTTTTGCATAAAATTTCTGATGTATCTTATTTTATGCTGGTTTTGGCTTGGTGGTCTTGTTGGTTGTTGCTAGTTGTCATTTATGGCCTATCATAAATGAGTTAGTGGTTGTGTTAAGCGATTGCTTGCGGTTAATGTGGTAATTCAGCCACATTCCATTGTACTTNACACTAAATATTTCATATCACACAGTAGAAAAAAGTGACAAAAAAACCTATCATCATAACCATAATTAACATCGACATTCATAATACATCTAATCAAGCATATATATATATATAGATATATAAATACATAATCTATATAAAAAACACAAAAACAAAACAACAAACGTTGGATTGAGTGAGACCAAAAAAGAAGATGAAAATGTGTGTATAAATGGTGAGTACAGAATTTCTAGATGTTTGGTTCATTCAAAGCAAATAAGGAATCTTATAGGGAACATAAAAAGAAAACTCACCATATAGCGACACAAGTGGTGGGGGTGTCGCTAATACCGAGAAGAATATATACATCGACGGCAAGAAACACCCATGACCACCACCGTGACCACCGAGTCAAAGATTAGTCCGACGTGTGGACCCCACAAACAACAGTACTGCACAAATGAATCTCTAAAAATACGTTCCGGACGGCACGCGCGCTCAGGTCAGATCAAGTACGTACATAATATCCCACTTTTTTCTTCTTCCCTATGTTTATTCCATATTCTTCTTCTATTGTATTATATCTTGTACATTATACTTTAAGAACATGTGACTATAATGTATAAACATGTCTTTTCTAATTTTGATAACAGCATTTGTTACGTAAGTAGCTATGAACAGCTTACGTTTATATTTGCTACAATCAACGACGAAATAGGTACTAATAAATGATGAGGAGCATTCGTGACAAATCGAGATTTTGCACAAAAGCTAACGATGCATCAAAGAAAATATTGAGCGTCACAAGACCCTTGGGAACTCACTCTCGTTCTGTCTCTGAGTAGAAAATTACGAGGATGTTAAGTAATGGATTTTTAGAGGTAATTTAAGGGAAATAATAGTACCATAGTTAACTAGAGATATGTTTAATATAAACAATCATAGATGAGACATTGAACTGATTGAAGTACTTATATAAATAAATAGGGAATTCTTTCCCATGAATGATAAATCATGCCTCTCAAAATTAAAATAGTCTTTCGTGGTATTATTTTTTTGATCAATGACTTAGCCCAAACTTAATACTCCTTCCGTCTCAAAATTACTGTCAGGAAATAAGAATTACAAAGTTTAATAAAAGTGTGACCACTTTTATTTTCAACCACTCAGAGAGAATATTCCCAAATTACATTCTCTAGTTTTTAATTAAAAAGAAAAGTGTACAATTAATTTGAAACACCCCAAAATGAAAATGTGAACAATAATTTTGAGACGGCTGGAGTAATAGATTTGGGTCTATGAGTTGAGATCAATATAGATCTCGTACTTGTCATAAATCCAATTAATCAATTTTAGCCATTTATTTTTCATTAAAACTAATAAAATAACTATTTTTCATTTTTCATTTTCATTCTTTAAAACAAACATATCTTGCAAACAGTAAATCTTCAAGCTACGAAAAATACACTATCGCGACGAGAATTAAATTATGTTTTTATATATATGCACTTCTACATACTTTCGATGAACTTTTGTTTACAAAATTTCCGACGAGAAAAATCACATGTGATTTTTTCGAATCGCATGTGATTTTTTCGAATCGCATGTGATTTTTTAATGCGGAAATTTTGAAAAAAAAAATAGTCGAAAGTATATAGAAGTGCATATTTATAGAAAGATAATTTAATTTTCGTCGCGATGGTATTATATTTTTCGCGTAACGATTACCGGTTTGCGAGATATTTAACTTTAAAAAAAATGGTGAAAGCTTATTACAGTATTTTTTTTATCAAAAAAATGAATGGTCAGGATTGATTTATTAGGCGTGCGTTTGGTATCCCACTATGGGAATGAGACTATTACTATGAAAGTGATTAAAGGTGTTTGTTTAAGATGAGGGAGCCCAATATTATGGTAATGAATGATAGATATAATCCATACTCCATATACATCAAAAGAGCTAGTTATGGAGCTTTCATAGGTGAGGGCTCACCACTATTATCAAACTCATACCCATTGTCATTCATGTCAGCATACCAAACGCACTATGGATTTATTACAAATATTAGATGTATATTGAACTTTTGCCTTGAGTCTATTAGATTTGGGGTTTGCATTATGTTACTTATTATTAAAAATGTGTATTTAATATAAATACTTATGTTATCTTATTTGTAATTCAATTCAATTAATATAACTATTTTGTTATTTTACATGGTATCGGAGCTTTAGGTTCAACCTACCATAAAATAATTGTCCTCTGGTCATCGGCTACTTGCCAATGATTCGGAGGGATTCCGATCATTTAATTTATTTCGCTTTATCTAATCCAAATAAAAAAATTTAGAACACAAAAACTCTAGTCGTCATAACACATCTCATATTATGTTGATTTAGCCATTAATCAACAAAATTTGTCTCATCGCTATTACTCTTTGTTTTACCACCAGAGATCATTGTTGTTTTGCGCAAACAGTTGGTCGTAACATTTACGCTCCTACTTAGAGGCAAGCAAGCCATGACGTAAAAAAAAGTAACGCAAAGAAGAAAGCCATAAGCAATAAACAACTATGTTGCCAAATACAATTTTTATGCTTCCGTTCAAACAAACAACAAAGAAAATGACAGAAGAAAAGAAGAAATGACTTTCAACATATGTTCTAGTTTGTCTGTTTGAAAGCATTTCGCTTAAAATGTGAGGAGTATTAGATAGGTTAATTGGTCCAAATTTAATAGTGGTTTTGAGTTCATTAGGTTTGGGGTTTGAATTATGTTTCTTATTACTAAAGCTGTGTATTTAATATAAATACATATGCTATCTTGTATTTAATTAGATTAATGATGGACATAAGTTACTCGGTGTTTGCATTTCATGATGTATAACCTACCAAAGCATAGTTGGTAACTTTTAGCATGTAAATAACCACACTTTGTGTTAAACATCAAGAATGGTAAAAGAAAGATGCACAAGTTTGTCCCAATGTTTATACAAAATTTTGTAACTTAACCATAGATTCGATTGTTCGATATGATAGTAGTTGGCAAAGGCTATTTTGCCCCTCCATGCCCTAAAACCTATACATAATAATATAACCATATTCTTTTGTGTAATGTGGGTAGAGTAGGGTCATTCTTTTTCAATTTCTTGCGGTAGGTCTAAAAAACATTCCCTTTTCCTTTCATATTTCAGTTGTCACTAGTTTCCCATCATCTACATTTACCAAGGATTAAAATTTACCAAGGATTAAAATTGAATCTGAAACTAAAGTATCAACTTGAATATCTTTTTCCTTTTGGCGATCACAAATCCAAAATTATAATTGATCAATATAAAAGTAAGATATATATTCTAATCCAAGTGTCCACAATGTTATTTCAAAATCTCGATATCACTTGGTATTTCAACCGAGATTTTAGTAGATAGGGATAATATTTAAATGGTAAATAGTATAGTTAGTAAAATTTCTAACTTTATGCATTTTTGAAATGGACGCTTATTTGAAACGATTGGAGTACTAAATATAATCTCAGCATGTTTACATGTTTAAGCTATACTATCTTTTTAAGGTGCATGGCCTTTAATATAATTAATTGTTTAAGTGGCAATTAAGTAGAGAGTGTCGATCGACAACAATTTAATTAAATAATTGAGTTAGTAATTGATGGTTGGTATGATATGACAGTGGTTATGTGCATAAAAAAATCATTTCTTAGTAATTAATCACAGGATGATTTTTCCCATATTCTTTCACACCTACCTAACTACTCATATTTTCTTAGTACGTATGACATGGAATGTTTTTTAGGTAATCCAGTTTAATATGGTAGCGGCTTGCAAAGTCTTCTTTATAGACTGCTTGCATAACTTTTCAAGAAACATGGTGGTTCTACATAGAAGTCTAAAGGTTTCATCACATGCATAATATAAAGAGTGTTATATTATTTTAACGATCCAAGATTAAAGAAGAGATACTTGATAGCTATTAACATATTGTGATTTTCTTTTTTAGCAACAATGGTTTTCGATTTTTTTTTTCCTGACTAATTCACAAGATTTGAACCTACCGTGATGTTAATACCACATCATATGATTAACCTGAATAATAACTAAATTGATTATCCTTTTGTTATAGTGTGAAGGAAAGAAACTGGATTTGCATGTAAAATAGCAAATACAGATTTATTTATTTATTTTTTTGTGTTATTACATAATTAGATTTCACATCTATTTATAATAAAACATCACTTATAAAATAAGCTAACATAACCATAAACCTAATGGACCTAAAGCGTTTAGGGTTAGGCCTTAACTTATCATTTAACACTCCCCTTCAGTTTGAACGAGAAGTTTCCGGACGTACAAACAAGATAAAATGTTGAAATCACTTTCTACTTCTTTTCTTCTCCTTTATTATTCATTTGCACGGAGATGGACTTGTATATGGCGATATAATTGTATACTGCTTTACGGTTTCCTCCATTTTTTATGACATTTTCTATTTTTTTGCGTCATAGCTAGCTTTACCTTTAGGAAGGAGGGGCAATTTGGTGATCAACTCAACGACAATGTTCAACAACGAAATAATTTGATGAGAAAGAAAAGTATGGTTGACTGAAGAAAACCCAACATATTTTGTGTGTTTTGACGGCTAGAGTTTAAGGTTTATGCATTGAATACGAAAAACCGAATCCTAATTAAAAAAAAAGGGAAAAAATAACTGGGATCCCTCCAGATCACCGGCGAGTAGCCAATGATTGGAGAATAACAAATTTTTTATGCGGATCTTACCTAAAGCTCGGATACCATGTAAGATAACAAAATAGTTCTATTGATGGAATGACTGACCTATGAGATAACATGTGTATTTATATTAAATATACAGCTTTGATAATAAGCAACATAACTCCAAACCAAATGGACCCAAACCCACTATTTGGTTTTGCCCAACAAACCTATCTAAAGATTCATCGCAGTTTGAACGGAAGGCTTTTTAAACGGACAAACTGGAACATATGTTGAAAGCCATTTTTTTTAATCTATCATCTTCGTTGTTCTTTGTTTAAACGGAAGAATAATTGTATTCGGCAGTATAGTTGTTTATTGCTTGCGACTTCCTTGTTTTTGTGACTTTTTTTACGTCATGATTTGCTTTGCCTTTAGGTAGGAGCTGCAATTTTACGACCAACTATTTGTAAAAAAAGACAATGATCATGAACAACGAAAACAATTTGATGAGGAAGAAAAGAATATGATTGATTGAAGGCAACTCAACATATTGTGTGTGTTTTGACGGCCAGGGTTTACGGTTTATGCATTGATATGAAAAAGAAATCCTTAATTAAAAAAATAAAGCTAAAATAACTAGGATCCTTTCTGATCATCAGCGAGAAGCCATAGGAAACAGAGATATTATTGATTGTGTATTTTTGTGTGATTACAAAATGAAATTTCACGTCTATTTATAATAGAACATGACTTATAAAATAAACTAATATAACTCTAAGCCTAATAAACCTAAGCCTTTAGGCTCGAGCATTAAACTATCGTCTAACATTGCAATCCAGTGCTATCATGAGAGTCGCCTTTTCTTTTGGGGTTGATACGTACACCACTCCTTTTAATGCACACGCCACATTTTGTCTATTACAGTGTTGTATGATAAACTATATAGCTTGTAGAGAATGATGTATTTATCAAATAAAACGGTGTGCATATCAACACTCTTTTCTTTTTTTACGGCAGAGCTATATCATGTTTAAGCTTTGTGTAGTGCTGTAGTAAAATCATATAAATTTACTAGTTTAGAGATTTGACATCACTTATTCGAGTTTTCTTTTTAAGAAATGGCATTACCTAAATATGACTAGTCAATAACCACAAGGCATCGTCAAATCGGCATTCAATGTTACTTTCACTTTTGAAGTGAAAAATCCTATCTTGGTCATATATGGATGCGTTTCACTTCTTGCGATGAACACGTACTCTAATTATAGTTTAAGGTTATGTTGATTTAATATATAGCAAAGATCGGATACCATGATTAAAAGTCGATTTGTAGAGCATGTCTGCAAGAATAATTACTTTCTGATTGGAGTGAGTGTTAATAGTATTGGTGTATATGCATGATGTTGCGACAATGGAATGAAGTCTTCGTTCGTTCGGTTATTTACTAACATGATACAATTATATGGCCCTTTTTTTTTTATATTATATATATTTATATATTTTTTTTTTTTTTTTTTTTTTTTTTCCTTCCATGTAGCAGGTCTTGATTGAGTGTCAGGTGTTCGATCAGTAAATGCATCAGGTCTTCGTTCAATATCTTTTTTTTTTTTTGGCTTCTCGATCCAAACTAGGAGTTTTGTTACATGAAAACTTGTGTCAAGTGGATCATAGTTATGTTGTTTGTTTGATATTCTCGCTTGGTTGGATATACTCAGACATAGTATTTCATTATGGCTAATAAGTTATAGCCCTAGTTTTATTCTATAATCCTTGCGACTTCAAATAATTATTTACCCCGTAATAAATTATGGTTATCCGGCCACTTCCATGTGAGATATTCCTTGGATTTCACAATTGTCTTTATCTTTGCATGTATCACTAATACTCATCAATAATATTGGGATCGCCATCTAGTCAATAACAATAATTTTTTCCTTTGTCTTTAATCAAACTCGATATTATTCTTTCAATAATGGATAAAAAGGAATAAAAGATCAAGAACAGGTTAAAACTGCAATACTTTTTATATCGTCTTCTAAATATTATCGATCGTGTAAGTGTTTAACTATGATTACAAAATGAATCTAAAATTATGTCTTTTACTAATAAGAACATCAAATGTTAGAATATCTCAGAGCAAGAGAGTGGCAATCGGGATGACCGAGAGTATAATGCACTTGAAATCGATTGCTAGCATCCGTTCTCCACATCTAGGGTTTTCGTCCCTCCTCTGTAGTTCGGGTAAACCACACACCATTTAAAGTTTATAAGAAAGATGGATGTGTAATTTTGTGATTATTTAGTGAATTGTATATCTATTACAAGGTTATTTTATATGAAAATGGAAGCAATGTGACGTTAAGGTGTTATGGTCCAAAGAAAGGTGATTTGATGATCTAGCCTGATTCTATAAGTGTAAACTAATGTTAGATTTTCCTTAAGTTTTAGTTCGTATCTTGTCATTCTTGTGTAGTATAGTCTGACTAAACATTTCATCTTTTTAGTAAGAGCAAATTTCATGAATGCCCCAAAAATGAAAAGAATTAAAGGTCCTATAGTTTGACACGTGTCTCATGAAATTACATGTAGTGCAAGTATTGTGTAAGCTATTAGGGCAATTAATTTCTTCGGCAATTAGTTTCTTGAGCAATCGACGACCTTTGTAGTTTGAGCGACCTGTTTTTTGTCCTTTAGAGAAAAAAGGTCAAACTTTAAACATACTTAAATAATCAAAATGATAGCTATAAAAGTTGGGTTGTTGATGGCTTTCGTTTATCTTTTTGGGCGACCGACAATTGAAAAGTACAACTTTTCTTGCCTAACCCGTGTAATTATGCTTGGTGTGTGTGCCATTAACAAATAACAAAAAAAACAATTTGGGGCAAACATACCCCAAACAAAACACACAATGCACACACTTTTAAAACATACACGGATACAAACACACATAATTATCCCAATGTTCATCATCTTCTCCCCACACAAACATATGCGCCACACAAACATATCTTACCACTGTTCATCATCATCTTCTATACTTAAACACACATATCTTACCACAATCAGCCCTAACCCTAAATAAGCCCTAACACTATCCTATGCCTTGGTGGTTTTATATGAGATCTTTGTTTTAAATGGATGCAAAACAGTTTTATGATGCCAAGGTCACCGTAAGATCTTTGTTATATTTTTTTCGAAGGATTAAAGGTCTATTATGTTAGCCTTAAAGTTATGTCATTGATGGGAATTGCAATAGTATTTAAGTACAGGGACTAAATGTGTCAACATTATAAAGTATGACACTTAGTTTCCTATAAATACCTTCCTAGTTGCAACTAGGAAGGGTGAATGTCTCATTGTATTTCAAGGTGTGTGTGTTTTCCTTCTTTCTCTCTCTAGAAAACACACACATCTTCCCAATTATTTAATCTAATAAATACCATGTCTTTCCTTTATTTCGAGCATCCCCGACCTCTTGAAGTTGTTTCTTGATCATAACAAGTGGCATCAGAGCTAACCAGGGGCGAATCATGGTGTTTTGTGGTGAAAAATAGTGATTTTTGGTGTGTTTATCTCGGAAAAATACGTGTTTTATCGAGTTAGGAAGAAGATTACCGAGTAAGGAATATGTTATATCGAGTAAGGGCTGCTGGTTATCGAGTAAGGGTTCACAAATATCGAGTAAGAGCAGTGGTTATCAAGTAAGAGTTTCATCTTATCGAGTAAGCTTTCTGCTTATCGAGTAACGCTAATATCTATCAAGTAAGCTCCTCTTTTGTCGGGTAAGGTTTTATTTGTGGCGAGTTAGCCCTATCCTTATCGTTTATCGAGTAAGGAATTCTACTTTATCGACTAAGGGAAACCCTACCTCGTTAAACTTACATTTATCGAGTTAGCAAAACCTTATCGAGTTAGAACCAGTTATCGAGTAACCAATTTTTCCCGAGACACAACCTTTATCGGGTAACTAATTCCTGTGACTTGTACCGAGTACGCAATTGCCGAGTAAGCATTATCGAGTAAGGAAGTATCTATCGAGTAATGGTTATCGGGTCAGGATGCTTATCGAGTAAGAACTGTACTTATCGAGTAAGTGATTTTCCCGAGTAAAGAGTGATATTTTAGTAATTCAAGGGTTTTTACCAAGCTTCAAGGAATGATATTCTTTTGAGTTTCTCAAGGTTTCGTTGCAAACATAACATACAAAACCCTAGTTTTCAAACCCTAATTTACCGAAAAATTTGTGTGACTATGGGAAAAATTCTTTATCATTTACTTGAGTTTGAAGTGAAGTTTTACGGATGCGTGTACTTATTTCATCTTCTTTCTTTCTTTCCTCCCGCGAAGATGACTTGTTTCGGCATATGTTAATGGTGACGAAGACTTGGATATCTAGTTGCTTTTGTGATTCTTTCTCTCTATACCCACAAAGTAGCTATCACTTTAAGGAGTTACGTTGTAGTGCTTAGTGTCACACGAAGTTGTGGATAGTCAAGAGGTGATGTACGTCTCATACTTGATGGATGGTTGGTTGAAGAGTATAGAGTACTTAGGGATTCGATGATGTACGAACTCTCTACATCGTTCTTAGTCACAAGAAGAACTACAAGCTTAATTCACAAGTCTGGGGGATCATACTTCATTCTCAAGTTCGTCATATTGAGCTTTTCCTCCTGAGATTAATAGAAATAGCCGTCGTTGTTGATTCAGAGGTTAATAAAGAGTAAGACAATTTCAAATGGTATCGTCAGTAGATTGGGATTATCGACATCTTCACACGTGCTGATTATGATTTATGCTAAAGTGCTTCCGGTTAATACTTCATGTACACAATGTTATGCTGATTCCGATGAGATCGCAATCATCAGGGGAGAGAAATGTGTACATCAGGGACGCACAACAGGTTCACGTGCGGGCTTAATCATTTATTCCGGAGTTGATATCCACAGAGATGGTCAGTGCTTCAACCTGCTACTTTGGTGTCATCGTTTCTACCTTTGTTGGTTATATGTGTACATTATGGGCTGATTTGTAAGATAGCTGGAATGCATTTGTTGAAGATGAAGATATTGATACTTTTTTCCCCCGAATAGACAATCTTGAAGAAGGTCGAGTCCACAGTCTGTTTTACATATTCCGCTGTGTGTTAGAAGACTAAAGACGGTTTGCATTTAATTATCAAAAGACTTCTTCAGATTTAGAGCATTCATCAGAAATGTTGTCAGTTTGGGGGAGAACACTAATTAGGGGAGAGTGTAAAGCCAGATTTAATCCCTAATTAGATTTGCTCACATTGTTCTTCTGCAAGTAAAGAGATGGCAGCTGAGAAGATTCGGGAAGCTGAATGAAGCAATGAAGTTTGAAGACCACTCTCAGATCTGCTGCACTTATATTTTGTATATAATTTTACTTGTAGGGAACGTTGTAAGCAATTCCCGTATGACATCATTTTGGGGAGAGATTGTTAGCCTTAAAGTTATGTCATTGATGGGAATTGCAATAGTATTTAAGTACAGGGACTAAATGTGTCAACATTGTAAAGTATGACACTTAGTTTCCTATAAATACCTTCCTAGTTGCAACTAGGAAAAGTGGATGTCTCATTGTATTTCAAGGTGTGTGTGTTTTCCTTCTTTCTCTTTCTATAAAACACACACATCTTCCCAATTCTTTAATCTAATAAATACCATGTCTTTCCTTTATTTCGAGCATCCCCGACCTCCTGAAGGTGTTTCTTGATCATCACATATTGGAACGCAATGAAAATCATAATAGATTGTTTAGAAATACGGTTTTCGGTCCATGGTTGGATATTCCCCTACATGCAAAAGATAATCGTTTATTAAATTACATTTTTCAACATTAGGTATACGTGTCAGACTTGAGAAATGATTCCCCGCCCATTAGTTACAACATTGGTAATAATTTGTTGCATTTTGGACGTCCTAGGTTTTGTTTAGTTATAGGTTTTCGATGTGAGACATTGTCTTATGAAGAAAGTGATCACAGTCCTTTTTGTGACTGTGTCTTTCCGGAAAAATGGGACAAAGGTCTAAGATAGTAAAGGCAGATGAGCTTTCAGCAGTTTTGAAGGATGATAAAATGTGTTCTAGATTATATGATGTAGATGCAGCTGGGTTTTGTCTCTTGATCATTGTGAGGTAGCATTTGTTGGTCGTGAGGGAAGGTTCAACATTCCTAATCATATGTTGACATTAGTGGAGGATATTTGTGCGTGGAATGCTTATCCATGGGGTGAGTATATGTGGAGACATTCTATACAAGGATCGTGAAAGTTGTTCCTAGGCATAGGGAGTGGTAATTTAAGAAGAAGAAGAATAAAAGCCCAAAGGAAATGCCACATATAATATGTATGGGTTTGTTTGGGCTTTGAAGGTTAGATCTTTTATACCTTTTATTAGGATTATCATGTTTTTTTAGATTATCATAATGTAGTTTATTGTGAATGAAGTTAACTGTTCTTTAGCATGATAAGACTATAATGTAGAAATTGGTTGTAATAATTAGTTAAATTGTGCCTTTAAGTCAGCGGTGATATGATTATTTTATTAAGGATGTTTTAGGTTTTTAAGCCTAACGATTCAGCTTTAGATAAGTGGATATGATTGATAACGTATGAGTGTCTAATACTTGCTAAGAAGCTAACACACCCAACACATTAGTCCGAGAATTTAGAGCTTAATATGACTGTGTTACGTGTCTAATACTTTGTTAATTATGAGTTCTAGTAGGATTATATATCTAAGAGTTCTAGTTACTAATGCTGAATTGGATTTCTATGCACATTATTGTAATTTCTCAATCTAAGTTGGAAAATTGGTTTTTGTTTTAGGTAGTGAAATTATTTTCCATTGGTTGATCCAAATGTGATGACCTATTAGATTGACACATATAAGACATGTTACCATATAATCAGGCAAAAAAAAGGAAGAAAGTTAAAGGGATTGATAAAAATCGGTTCAGTTGGAACATAGGTCAAAATCAATAGTGAATCTGAATGATGTAAGTCTTATTTTTCTTTTAATTTTCTCTATTGCTTATCAATTTCAAGTAAGTGTTATTGATGTGATCAAATAAGTAGTTTTTTATGCATCGATATTGCTCATTTACTATTCTTTTGTATAAGAATTGATATTTGGAGCTAAACAAAAATGGGGTATTTTACCATAAGCTTTGTATTTTATTTTAATAATAGATTTACACCCTATGGGTCTTCTTCCAAAAGGGAGATCGTCACAGTCCATGTGTTATTCTTATTTAAAGCTTCTATTTTAGCATTCATAGCACCAATCCAGTTTCTATCTTTTAAAGCTTCATAATAAGTACTGGGTTCAACATATTTATTTAAATAAGTAGAGAAGCAATAATTCCCAGAATTCAGATGAGAATCCTTAACAACTTTTTCAAGACCATATTTCATGCTGCTATTAACCACATAGTCATTACATTTAGCATACATCTTAGTAGTGCTACCAGATTTTCTAGTAGGAACAGGCTGCACATCATCAGTGTTCTCAATAAGAAATAAAACAGTTGGAACGATATTGCCAACATCATTGTTATTACCAGCCGAACCCAAAACACTTTGAATGTTTTGAGTGTTGCCCTCATAGATGTTTTTTTCACCCATAGAAGTTGTTGTACCTCTCTCAATACTTGCAGTTTTTGAACTGCTAGTTGAATGTGGGGTACTATCTTCATCACTGGGTGTAGCCCTTTCTTCATCATTGGGTCATTTAGGAATTTGGTCATCAAAAACATTGAAAAGGTTTAAGTGGTTTAACTTAGACTCTTTATTTATAACAGAAATAGTTTCGTTTAAAAGTTGAGTATTCATTTTAAAAAGAAAACCGTTTTCATAAAAGTTAACATCCCTATAATAGAAAATATATTTATCATCAACAATGTAAAGTTTATAAGCTTGATTAAAAGGAAAAACCTTCCCCTGGTTGTTCGTTACCGAGTTCTATCCTCCTACCTGGTTCTCCTCTTCTCCTTTCTTCCGCTCCTAGTTCAACCTGCTCGTGGTCTTATCTCGGAAACCTTCGAATTCAATTGTTCTACCCTTTAACATTCGTACGCTTGGAGACCCGATTCTCCGCGTAAGGGTTACCTCATTGGTTTGAGGAAGGTAGGTTCCACCTCTATCTCTTCATCGTACTCTTAACTTGAATATTCTAGTTCAGTCTCAACTCCTTCACTACGTGCTTGTCTCCTACATTACCTCATAAGGGACTTTAGGGCTTCAAAATTAGCTTGCACGCAAGCATGACTAATACTCGGTTCAGGATTAGTCAAAGTAGAGGCACAGTTCATGGGTAGAGTTTCACGATGAGTTCTGGTGGTGAAAGTAGAGGCAGTTATGGATGGTAAATCTTCTGTGTTTGGAACGGGTAATGGGGTCAAGGTCGAGAAACCCGGTGAGGGTGTATCTTCTCATCCAATTATCATGCCGAAATAATGATTAGTGATGGGTTGTGATTACAAACTTGGAAAAAACAAGACTTGCGGGCTCGCGGATGGTGTCACTGATTATGCAATAAACCGCACTATTAAGCCTTCCAATGGTGATTGGAGGATTTGCGGGTGAATGATGTATGCGAAATTGCTAGTAACCTGAAAATAAGAAATACAAAACACTTTTAAATGAAGTGCATGGGTTGTACCTTGCAAATCACCTCTAACGTAAGAGTAAGTGGATGATTATGAGTATGTGAGTGAAATGATGGTGAAAGGGACTCAACCAGACCCGAATCATTGTCATCTTATTTATAGTATACGTAAATAGGCTCTGGCCAAGATCTACACATAAACCCGAGATCATAGGAGTGTCCCATGGATTTACTAGGGATAATGTCCCAGGTCCCTATCTTAGTGAGAAAGCTTTGACAGAGTAGTGGAACATGTTTTGACTTGGACATGGAGAGCCTCTGTGATAACATCTTCGAGGTGTACAACCCTAGGGTGTTTACCTTCGATTGGTGAATTTCCTTGCGGTAGTTAGCATTACGCCAAAAAAGATTTTCTGAAGTCTACGAACTTATTCGAAGACTATTCTCCGAGATGGGTTCGAAGAAGTGCCTTCGAACTATTCGAAAGGTACGTCATCAAACACAATATCACCCCTTTGATTTAACTAACTCACGAAGTTGCTTTTAACGACTAATTGACTACTACTCAGGTGATAACCAAATCTTTGAGTAATTTCACCCAAATACGCTTAAAGCGTACCACAAATTTAGTGAGTTCAACAAACATTGAACTCTTACTATGTATAAATATATAGACATCTTTCGAACCTACCTAAATCCAACAAATTTTTGCCGCTCAATTACTTATAAACTTTTAAGCCAAATATAAATGTCGGTCTATCATTCAGTAATATTTCCTATTAAAAAAAAAATACCAACACAAATTCTAGCTCTAATTTGGTTTCCGGTATTATGTAAAGAGGAAATTATAATATTAGTTAAAACAAATTAATGATGCTTTTTTGTTTTATCTTTTGTTGTTTTCAGTCAATCATAATTTTGTTGCTATTTCTCGTTACTTTTATGGCATAATCATGAGCACGATTGCCCCTCAAAAACAAAAAGAAATCATGAGAATAATAATGTGGTCTTTTCTACTTGAAATTTTGAATGATTGTAGATAACTAGGGTACATCCAAGCATTTGTTTTTTTAAAGAATTTCCGTAACCATTTTCCGCTAATACGAAGAAAAAAAAATACTGGAAAAATAATGAATCCAGCTCTATTTGTTTTTCTATTTCCCAATTAAATTAGTAATTATTATTTTTTATTTCAGTTCTTTCACTTTTTTGAATTGGGTTTTGCTTCACATCAGCTTTTTCTCTCTCCAAAATATTTTCTTTCAGCTTTCCCTCAACCATTGCAGCACCTTCTCTCTCTCATATTAATTTTTTTTCTATCTTTTATTATTTAAAAATACACCCAAACCACAAATACACACTCACAATACAATAAATAATTATTTCTCTTTCTTAAAAAACCATTCTCTCTCTTCTTTGTATTCGGGACTTGACTCCCGCAAAAGATAATCTTGATGCTTTCATGCACGTTTCCCGCAAGTAGAGGGGAGGAGAAAAGAATCTTTTGGTTGTTTCCTTTGCACATTTCCCGTATCACACCCTCTAGCCTAATAGCTGTCTACTTTTCCAGATGTCCCGATATTGTACGTGTACTTTTTTTCGTGTCAATATGATACGTGTACTTTCAATTTTCGTGCTAATATGGTATATGTACTTTTTTCGTGTCAATATGGTACGTGTACTTTCAATTTTCGTGCCAATATAGTATGTATACTTTCAATTTCGTGCTAATATGGTACGCTTTTATCCGTTTTCTTTTGTTTTTATCCATTTTTGTACGTTTTTTTAAATAAGTCTTTGTGCGTTTTTAAGGTGCGTTTAGTTGGGGGTTTTTTTTTTCNGTCCATATAAGTGTGGAGGGTGTGGTCTTAGGTTTTCCCTCGCCACGTCAGCTTCACATCAGCTTTTTCTCTCTCCAAAATATTTTCTTTCAACTTTCCCTCAACCATTGCAGCACCTTCTCTCTCTCATATTAATTTTTTTTTCTATCTTTTATTATTTAAAAATACCCCCAAACCACAAATACACACTCACAATACAATAAATAATTATTTCTCTTTCTTCAAAAAACCATTCTCTCTCTTCTTTGTATTCGGGACTTGACTCCTGCAAAAGATAATCTTGATGCTTTCATGCACGTTTCCCGCAAGTAGAGGGGAGGAGAAAAGAATCTTTTGGTTGTTTCCTTTGCACATTTCCCGTATCACACCCTCTAGCCTAATAGCTGTCTACTTTTCCAGATGTCCCGATATTGTACGTGTACTTTTTTTCGTGTCAATATGATACGTGTACTTTCAATTTTCGTGCTAATATGGTATATGTACTTTTTTCGTGTCAATATGGTACGTGTACTTTCAATTTTCGTGCCAATATAGCATGTATACTTTCAATTTCGTGCTAATATGGTACGCTTTTATCCGTTTTCTTTCGTTTTTATCCGTTTTTGTACGTTTTTTTAAATAAGTCTTTGTGCGTTTTTAAGGTGCGTTTAGTTGGGGGGTTTTTTTTTCTTTTTTAAAAAATAAGATATTTTTTCTTTGTTTGCATTCATTCGTTTTTGTATGTTTTTATCCAAATTTATTCGTTTTCATCCATTTTTATATGTTTTCAATTGTTTTCATCCATTTTTTTATGTTTTTGTCCGTTTTTATATTTTTCATCCGTTTCTATACGTTTTATCCGTTTTTATCCGTCGTTTTATACGTTTTCATCCGTTTCAACCGTTTTTTTATACGTTTTCATCCATTTTTATACGTATAAAACGGATGAAAACGTATAAAACGATGGATATTTTTTATATGTTTTTATACGTTTTCATCCATTTTTATCCATTTTTTCATCCGTTTTATACGTTTTCAATCGTTTTCATCCGTTTTTGTCCGTTTTTATTCGTTTTCATCCATTTTTATACATTTTCATCCGTTTTTTTTTGTTTTCATCTATTTTTATACGTTTTCAATTGTTTTCATCCGTTTTTTTACGTTTTTGTCTGTTTTTATATGTTTTCATCCATTTTTATACATTTTTGTCCGTTTTTATCCGTCGTTTTATACGTTTTCATTCGTTTTATACGTATAAAAATGGATGAAAATGAATAAAAATGTATAAGAATGGATGAAAACGGATAAAAACGAATAAAAACGGACAAAACATATAAAAAAGGATGAAAACGATTGAAAACGTATAAAAACGGTTGAAAACGGATGAAAACGTATAAAAACCGATGTAAACGGATGAAAGCGTATAAAAACGGACAAAAATGGATAAAAATAGACAAAACGAATGAAAATGAATAAAAACAGATGAAAACGGATGAAAACGAATAAAAATGGAAAAAACGTACAAAAACGAATGAAAACAAACAAAGGAAAAATATCTTATTTTTTGAAAAAGAAAAAAATTCCCCAACTAAACGCACCCTAAAAATGCAAAAAGACTTATTTTAAAAAAAACGTACAAAAACGGATAAAAACGAATAAAAACGGATAAAAGTGTACTATATTAGCATGAAATTGAAAGTACACATACTATATTAGCACGAAAATTGAAAGTACACGTACCATATTGGCACGAAAAAAAGTACACGTACCATATTAGCACGAAAATTGAAAGTACACGTACCATATTGGCACGAAAAAAAGTACACATACCATATCGGGACATCTGGAAAAGTAGACAGCTATTATATGGACAAAACCCTTTTTGAATTTATTATTTCAGGTTGTTTTAAATAAGTGTGCTTATTCATATTTTATTTAATAAAGGAAATTGTCATTTCAAAGCGAATTTTGAAACTAAATCTTTTATATAATAAAACAAAACCTCAAGTCGGGAATTTTTCATTTTGAAAAACTCAACCTTCCCCTATTAAGTAATATTTTAATTATTATTTTAATTATAGTTTTTTATTATTAAAGATAATCATTTAAAAAGTTTAATCCTATCGTTAGTTCCATCTTATCTTTATCTTTTGTGTTTATCTTCTACTTATGTAGTATATCAACAAAACAAATTTAAAGATTAAATTATTTGTTTTTTAACAAATAAAAAATATATCATTCAAAAAAATTTTAAGAAAAACTCGCGCGTGCGCGGGTATTATAACTAGTGTTTATAAGAAACCAAAATGTAGCAATAGAAAAGCTTGTTTTGTCACATGCAAAAATTAAGCCAGATGATTAGCAGCGAAGGTCAAAATTTGAGACTATATTGGTCAAGATTAACTTAAATTCGACTATATTGGTCAAGATTAACTTAAATTCGTTTAAAAGAAAAGTAATAAAAGCACGTCTTTAATTTATCCAAAATAGAGACTTCTGTTAAAAAGACCAGTTTATAATGCTTTTAGGTTTAATGTAAAATAACGTTATATTTTTTTGATTTACGATTAATAACAAAGCTTTGTAAAACAATCTAATATTAAACTCATAGTTATTTATTGAAGTATGAAATTTCAATTTATATTTCTTAATAAATTTAAAAACAATTTTATTTATTATTATTGTTATTATTATCGCCGTTGTTGTTATCATCATTATAAAATTAAATTAATTGTAATACTCAAATTCTTTATATGTGCAAGATTATAAGTATCTGAATGTAACTACCGGTTACTTCATACAAAAGATTGTACTAAAAAAAGTACACGTACCATATTAGCACGAAAATTGAAAGTACACGTACCATATTGGCACGAAAAAAAGTACACATACCATATCGGGACATCTGGAAAAGTAGACAGCTATTATATGGACAAAACCCTTTTTGAATTTATTATTTCAGGTTGTTTTAAATAAGTGTGCTTATTCATATTTTATTTAATAAAGGAAATTGTCATTTCAAAGCGAATTTTGAAACTAAATGTTTATAAGAAACCAAAATCTTTGTAGCAATAGAAAAGCTTGTTTTGTCACATGCAAAAATTAAGCCAGATGATTAGCAGCGAAGGTCAAAATTTGAGACTATATTGGTCAAGATTAACTTAAATTCGACTATATTGGTCAAGATTAACTTAAATTCGTTTAAAAGAAAAGTAATAAAAGCACGTCTTTAATTTATCCAAAATAGAGACTTCTGTTAAAAAAAAAAAGACCAGTTTATAATGCTTTTAGGTTTAATGTAAAATAACGTTATATTTTTTGATTTACGATTAATAACAAAGCTTTGTAAAACAATCTAATATTAAACTCATAGTTATTTATTGAAGTATGAAATTTCAATTTATATTTCTTAATAAATTTAAAAACAATTTTATTTATTATTATTGTTATTATTATCGCCGTTGTTGTTATCATCATTATAAAATTAAATTAATTGTAATACTCAAATTCTTTATATGTGCAAGATTATAAGTATCTGAATGTAACTACCGGTTACTTCATACAAAAGATTGTAGACATACAAACGAGTCATGATAAATAATATCAAGTAATTACAACTTAAAGTTCTCATGTACTTATACCTTGTTATAAGAGCAACTTTATTCTTGGTTACAATGCAACGAAATTGTCTCCAATGTAAGCGCTAATAATTTGCTCTAAACAATTTTTTTTTTTTTTTTTTTTTTTTTTTTTTTTTTTTT
>LBNU01039534.1:146208-179910 GCA_014162995.1 Artemisia annua
TGTTATATTCAGAATATCACAAGTGATATTCTGAATATCACAAGTGATATTCTGAATATCACAAGTGATTTTCTGTGATATGTAGAATATCACAAGTGATACTATAAGTACCATAAATGATATTATGGGTATTATAAGTAATATTCTGTGATATTCAAAGTATCACAAGTGATATTCTGAATATCACAAGTGATATTCTTAATATCACAAATGATTTTCTGTGATATGCAGAATATCACAATTGATACTATGAGTACCACAAATGATATTCCTCATATTATAAGTAATATTATGTGATATTCAAAGTATCACAAGTGATATTCTAAATATCATAAGTGATTTTCTGAATTTGACAAGTGATTTTCAACAAATGTTTTGTAACATGAAAATCATAAGTGATAGTCAGAAAATCACAAGTGATAGATATTCAGAAAATCACAAGTGATATTTATAATATCACCATTGATATTCAGAAAAACACAAGTGATATTCTGAATATCAATTGTGATATTCATAAACGTATAAAAACGGTCAAAAAAGTAAAAAAATGGACTAATACGTATGAAAACGGATGAAAACATAAAAAAAATCACAAGTGCAATTCAAAATATCACAAGTGATATTCAGAAAATCACAAGTTATATTCTAGATATCACTGAATATCACTTGTGATATTCAGAAACGTAAGAAAATGGACGAAAATGTTAGAAAACGGACGAATACGTATGAAAACAGACAAAAACGTATGAAAGCGTTAAAACACATATGAAAACGGACAAAAACGTATGAAAAATGAACGAAGACGAAAGATTACGGACGAAAACATTTCTGAATATCACAAGTGATATTCTGTTATATTCAGAATATCACAAGTGATATGATATTCTGAATATCACAAGTGATATTCTGAATATCACAAATGATTTTCTGTGATATGCAGAATATCACAAGTGATACTATGAGTACCACAAATGATATTCTGAATATTATAAGTAATATTATGTGATACCAAATTATCACAAGTGATATTCAGAATATCACAAGTGATATTCTGAATATCACAAGTGATTTTCTGTGATATGCAGAATATCACAAGTGATACTATGAGTACCACAAATGATATTCTGGATATCATAAGTAATATTCTGTGATATTCAGAGTATCACAAGTGATATTCTGAATATCATAAGTGATTTTTTGAATTTGACAAGTGATATTCAACAAATGTTTTGTAACATGAAAATCACAAGTGATAGATATCAAGAAAATCACAAGTTATATTCTAGATATCCCTGAATATTACTTGTGATATTCAGAAACGTAAGAAAATGGACGAAAATGTCAGAAAACGGGCGAATACGTATGAAAACAGACAAAAACGTATGAAAGCGTAAAAACACGTATGAAAACGGACAAAAACGTATGAAAAATGGACGAAAACGAAAGAAAACGGACGAAAACGTATGAAAACGAACGAAAACGTAAGAAAACGGATGAAAACGGACGAAAGCGTAAGAAAACGGATAAAAACGCAAGAAAACGGACGAAAACGCAAGAAAACGGACGAATATGTATGAAAACGGACAACAACGTATGAAAGCGTAAAAGCACGTCTGAAAACGAACGAAAACGTATGAAAAATGGACGAAAACGAAAGAAAATGGATGAAAACGTATTAAAACGAACGAAAACGTATGAAAACGGGCAAAAACGTAAGAAAACGGACGAAAACGTATGAAAACGGGCGAAAAAGGACGAAAACATATTAAAACAGTAAAAAACGTATGAAAGCGAAAAGAAAACGTGAACTAAAAAAATGAATTAAGAAAAAAGTGAATTTAAAAAAAATAAAAAATAAAAAAATAAAATAAAAAAACTACGTGAAAAAAACCAAGAAAGAAAGGGAAAAAAAAAAGAAAAAAAAAACACCTACGTGAAAAGAAAAAAAGAAAAAAAAAGAAAAAGATAATAATAAAAAAAAAGACAAAAAGAAAAAGAAAAAAAGGGGGAAAAACATGGACTTATGTTTCCCATTTAATCTTAGGTTAATCCCCACCATTAGATCAAACTAGATGGATGGTGGGGATTTGTCCCTTATTATGCACCAAAACTAGAGTATGCAAAATAAAGTGCATCAACATTTTATATCATTAAGAAAATATAATAGCGCAATAAATATATCATATATTTATTATAATATTATATCAGTGTTGAACTTATATAGAAGGAATTAATGAGAAGCTTATGAAAATATAAATTATACAAATATTAGAGATATGAAAAAGATGAGTTTGAAATTAATGAATAATGTTTTTTTTTTCTCATTATTATTATTATTATTATTATTATTATTATTATTATTATTATTTTCGCGCTATATTCAGTGAAATTTACTCAAACTAAAATGGCGCAAGATTTATTGTGTTAACCTTTTATCATAATTCTTACATTTTTATACTATAAATGTGAAAAAGATATGTGTTGGCGTATGTGTCCGGAAGGCATGCGCCTTCCGGACTCACCTACGCCCTTCGGGGTATGTCCGAACCTCCTCAAATCAAACCCCCTTTTATCCACATACTGTGCTATACCTCATAGATAATAGCACGGACCGCCGCCACGCCGCCATCCCAGATTTCATGGGATTCTGTCCCCCAAACAGCCTGGCACCTACAATCTAGGCTAGGCCTAGGTCGTCTCGCTTAGTCCCTAGACAACACAGGTAACGAGGTGAGGGTAGTATAAATACCCCCACCTCATTTAATGTAAGCAACTAACAAACACACTTCGCATTTACTCTCATTTATTATCCTACTCTTCGTATTATCAAATACTTACTCTCACGCCGGAGGTTGGTCTTGGGATAAAACCCAAGACGAGACTAACGTACATGTTTCGTGTGTGTAGGTACCAAATCACATCCTGAGGACACTTCCGAAGGATACTTAAAGAAGTAGGGCCCGCATCAAGGTTTTACTTCAACAAATTGGCGCCATCCGTGGGACCCGTCATTCAATCTACCAAACGCCAGAATGACCGGTTCTTCTTTCCAGACTCCGCCGGCTGAAGCCGGAGGGAATGTAACCAACAACAACAATAATCAACAGCAACAACAACGATCACCCACCAATGACTCACCCAATCTACAAGAAGCGATTCTCAGCCAAGTGGCTTCTTTGAGACAATTAATCAAGGAACATAACGCACAAGGAGGAAGTATCTTTAAGCCCATTCGGCTGGATTTTGGAGAAGAAGAAAGCAAGGAGAAAGGGAAGGAAAAGGCCCACCAAGGGAGTGATGAGGACCTAAGTAAACCATTCAAGGAACTTTCCAGGTCACCTTTCACCCGCCGGATAGTGGAGTTTTCCGATTCTGATCATGTGATGCCGCTCCATATGAGAATTTATGACGGGACAACGGATCCCAGTGATCATCTCACTCGATTTACTGGAGCAGCGAACCAGGGAAATTGCCCGATGCCAGTTTGGTGTCGCATGTTCCAGCAAACTCTGGACGGGGCAGCCGGTGGATGGTTCGAGCGGTTGGAACCGGGCAGTATAGATAGTTGGGGTGAGCTAAGGGAACAATTCTCCACCAGGTTCTCGTTAAGGAAGAAGTGCAACAGGGATCCAACGGAAATAACAAAGATAGTCAGACGAGCATATGAAACTCTTCCGGACTTTAAAGAAAGATGGACCGATGAAGCCAGTTATATAAGTGGAGTGCCGGAGATCATGCGTATCTCGGCATTCATGGAAGCACATAGGTGTCCCGCCTTAGCAAAGAAGTTCTCTGACAGGATCCCTCGGATAGTAACGAAAATGTTCAGCAGGGTGGATGATTTCGTAAGGTCGGAAAAGCCTTCAGATATACCGAATTGCCCAAGGGCGAAAGCTGGGACCAGAACAAAAAGTGGTATGCCGGTCTGAAAGGGGATAAGCCAATCAGAAATACCTATGGGGAAAGGTCCAGATGAGATCGCCGAGGTGATCAACGACACAGAGATCCGTACCAACCTTATGTAGCTCCCAAAAACAACTTCAACCAATACGATAACCACCGAAATGAGTACAATCGCAGTGACCCTCCTAAGTATGATTCGGGCCGTTCAGGTATTGGCGCATTGGACAAACTTCCCAGGGAAATCTTGGAAACCAAACACCATTTGAACTTACCTCGGCCTCCGCCGATGGTCGGTAGGCCGAAGGCGGAGAACAAGGATCGATTTTGCGAATACGATGGGGAGAAGGGTCATCTCACGAACGATTGTCACCAACTCAAGAAACAGCTGGAGGTAGCATTGAAATCGGGGAAACTTGACCATCTGTTGAAGGATTGGAAGCAACGGGACGCCGGAGGCAGCCGGGAAAATCAAAGGAGGACTGACGGTGGTAAGGCAAAAGTAATTAACATGATCCGAAGCGTGTCGGGAAATAAGAAAAGGAGGCACGGAGATCAAGATGAGGGTGGATGAAGGTTCCAATCGCCTTTCCTCGCATAGGAACGGAGGACTTGTCGGATGAAACACTCATCGTCGAAGGAGAGATTGAAGGGTATTTGGTTCGTCGGATATATATCGACGAAGGGTCGTCTGTGAACGTGATGTACGAACATGTTTCCGAAGTTTAAGTTCAACCATAAGGTCCGGTCTCAAGGAAACAAATACCTCTTTGGTGGTTTTCTCCGGGGAAACTAGCAGGCCGTTAGGAAAAATCGAATTGGAGGTCGTCTTCGGCGACCATGGTTTATTTAGAAAAACGATAATGAAATTCTGTGTGGTACAATCCCCATCACCTTACAATGTCATATTAGGGAGGACGAGATTGAATGAGCTCCGAGCTATCCCATCTACGATTCATTCTATGGTTAGGTTCCCCACTCCGAACGGAATAGCAACCCTGATGGCACGGCCTGCTGTGGTGTTAGAATGTAGGAGGATAGAAGAGCGTCAAGCAAAATGGACTATGGAAGACGAACCCCAGGAGGCGGAGATTGTAGGTACGGAGGCAAATTCAACTGCGGAAGTCTTAATAAATCCGGCGCATCCGGAACAGTTGGTCGCTATCGGAAGAGGGTTCTCAAAAGAATGCCGCAAACATCTAATCGAGCTCTTAAGGAAGAACAAGGATGTGTTCGCGTGGCAGCCGTCATACATGACGGGAGTCCCTCGGCGACTCATCCGACATCACTTGAATGTCAACGTTTCGGATACTCCTGTAGCACAGAAAAGACGGAACTTGTCGTCCGAAAAGAACCAAGTAGTGATGAAAGAGGTAGAAGAGTGGCTAAAAGCTGGAATTGTTAGACCGGTAAGATATCCAACTTGGATCTCCAATCCAGTACTGGTGAAGAAATGTGACGGGAGCTGGCGTATGTGCATCGATTTCAAAAATCTAAATTCTTCATGTCCGAAGGAGTACTACTTGCTTCCGGAAATTGAATGGAAGATTGAATCAGTGGTTGGTTTCAGATATAAGTGTTTTCTGGATGCTTACAAGGGATACCATCAGGTTCAGATGGCAGAAGAGGATGAGGAGAAGACGGCGTTTTACACAGAGCAGGGGACCTACTGTTATACGAAAATGCCCTTCGGGTTAAAAAATGTCGGGGCGACTTATCAGTGTCTTGTCGATTCGGCTTTTCAAAATCAGTTGGGAAGGAACTTGGAAGCCTACGCCGATGACATGGTGATCAAAAGTAGGGGAAAAGGAGATGTTAGCAGATGTGGCCGAAACATTCAGTAACTTGAGGAGGATCAATATGAAGTTGAATCCGAAGAAATGTTCCTTCGGCGTGGAAGAAGGAAATTTTTGGGATATATGGTAACCTCCGAAGGTATTAGGGCTAATCCCAAGAAGACGAAGGCGATCGCACAGATGAAATCCTTTGAGACTCTGAAGGAAATGCAGAGCTTGAGAGGCAGGCTCGCCGCTCTTAACCGTTTCTTCGCCAAGTCAGCGGAGAGGTCCCTTCCATTCTTTGAAACTTTAAAGAACATTACAAAAGAAAATAAGGACGAATATAAGTGGACTAAAGAAGCTGAAGACGCGTTTCAGTCACTCAAAAAGATAATTTTGGATTTACCCTTGCTGTCAACTCCTCGGAAAAAAAGAAGTACTATATGTTTACCACGCAGCTGCACAAGAGGCCATCAGCGCCGTGCTCATGACGGAAAGAGAAGGTAGACAGCTTCCCATTCATTATATCAGTCGTACACTACAAGAAGCCGAAAAGAATTATGCCCCGGTTGAAAATTTAGCCTTGTCTTTGTTACATACATCCTGTAGGTTGAGAAGGTATTTTGAGGCTCACCCAATAAGATTCATAACGGAACAGCCAATAAAGCAAATTTTAAGCAAGGTCGAAGCGTCGGGAAGGTTGACCAAGTTCGTGGTCGAATTAGGAGCCTATGACATAGGTTACCTTCCGAGAAACGCTGTCAAGGGGCAAGTCCTCGTGATTTCATTTCAGAAGTTCCGGTCGAGAAAGATAGTCTGGACCGAAGGGATTTGAGGAAAGAAGTTAATGAGATATCCGAACCGAGAGGATGGGTTTTATATACAGACGGGCGTCCAGTAAGAAAGGACCCGGCGCAGGTCTGGTGTTAATCGATCCCACCCAGACGGAGCACACCTATGCTCTTCGTCTCAACTTCCCCAGCACTAATAACGAAGCAGAGTACGAAGCACTTTTGGCCGGATTGAGAATAGCCAAGAAGTGAATGTAAAAGAACTGGAAGTTAAAGTGGACTCTAAGCTTGTGGCAAGCCAGATTAATGGGCACTTCACAGCTACTAAAGAAGCATGATACAATACCTGGCAAAGGCAAAGGAATACATTGGAAATTTTGACAAGTTCAAAATATACAACATACCGAGGACACAAAACCAGAAAGCTGATGTGCTAAGCAAGTTAGCCTTGGTAGCCTTCAATCATCTGACTAAGGAAGTCTTGGTCGAAGTCTTGGAAAAGCCCTCGACTGACGAGAAGCAAGTAGGGGCAATTGTCGAAGAAGAAGAAGATAATTGGATGACACCAATCGTCCGGTGCTTAGAAGAAGGGGTGTGGCCGAAGGATCCAAATGAAGCAAGATCTTTGAGGTTGAAGATACCACAATATGTGATGGAAGGTGGTGTGCTCTTCAAAAAATCCGACTTAAGCCCTATGTTACGTTGTGTGGGTCCGCTTCAAGCGAACTATATCATCCAGGAGGTACATGAAGGAGCATGTGGAATGCACGCAGGACCAAGATCAGTGGTGGCAAAGTTAATACGACAAGGATACTACTGGCCGACGATGCATAGGGACGCTAGGGAGGAAATCAAAAAGTGTGATTCTTGTCAGATTCACGCCCCAGTTCCGAAGATGCCTAAAACAGTTCTGACCTCCGTTATGGCACCGTGGCCCTTCTATCAGTGGGGAATGGATGTTTTAGGACCATTCCCGGAAGCACCAGGGAAAGTTAAGTTCGTGATAGTGGCTATCGATTACTTCACCAAGTGGATCGAAGCTAAGCCGTTAGCAAAAACTACCGGGAAAGACGTGAAGAAATTCGTCTAGGAAAACATCACCTGTCGGTTCGGCCTACCTGGGATAATAGTCACAGATAATGACACAAACTTTGTGAACGACCCATTCAAAAGTTGGTGTGCGAAACTGAAGATAAAGCAAATAAATCCCGCTGTGGCACATCCTCAGGCCAACGGCCTGGTTGAAAGGGCAAACAAAAGTTTAATGCATGGTATCAAGACAAGATTAGGAAGAGAGAGAGAGTTGGTTGGGTCGATGAGCTGCCCAACGTCTTATGGGCTTGTCGGACCATGCTTAAAACAAGTAATGGAGAAATACCCTATAGCCTGACTTACGGAAAAGAGGCCGTGATACCAGCAGAAATCGGAATGCCCACTTACCGGACCATGCTTTACAATCCGAAAGACAGTGAAGAACAACAGCGTCTGAACTTGGATCTGCTGCAAGAAAGGCGTGAAATCGCAGCCATTCGGGAAGCAAAGTACAAAGCTAAAGTGGAGCAATACTATAACCGTCGGGTGAGGCCGATGGCCTTCAAAGTAGGAGACTTTGTTTACCGCAGAAATGAAGCTAGCAGGGCCAAGAACCAAGGAAAATTGGGTCCAAACTGGGAAGGACCCTACAGAGTGGTGGAGGCTCACCAAAACGGATCTTACAAACTACAAACAATGGACGAACGGGAGGTACCCCGGACTTGGCATGCAATCAACCTACGAAACTGTTTCTTGTAATGTTGTAATTTCGAATTTATTTAAATGAAGTCAAAGAACGTCTACCCAACGTCAGGGAAGACAATTTTCCGAGAAACTATAATGTTTTATTGTTCATGGTACGATTATAGGGATTACTCAATACCTTAAAACAGATCGTGCTGAAACACTCCGTCCAATAACTCAAAACGGATCGTACTGAAACACTCCGTCCAATAACTTAAAACGGATCATGCTGAAACACTTCGTCCAAAAACTTAAAACGGATCGTGCTGAAACAATCCGTCCAATAACTTAAAACGGATCGTGCTGAATCACTCCGTCCAGTAACTTAAAACGGATCGTGCTGAAACACTTCGTCCAATAACTTAAAACGGATCACGCAAAAACACTCCGACCAACGTATTAAAACAACATTTAATTAAGTTAAAGAAAAACAAAAGTCATGCGAAAACAATACCGCGCGGCATACAATAAAAGAACCATGATATCAACGGCTAAATCATTACAAGAATAAAGGACATTGTTTTTAAATACAAGGACATTGTTTCATTACATTCATCCCGAATAAAGCAAAGACAACGAAATCTGTGAAGACTTCTTCGGATCAGACTCTGGCTTCGATGTTTCACCAACGGCAGGGGTTGGAGGGGTCTGATTAGGAAGCACAATCTTTGGAACAGGTTCATCCGGGAGAAGGTTCATCAGATCACCCAGAGGGAGGCGGTACGCCTCGGCGAGCTTTCGAACATATGGATACTCAGCTTCGAATAGCTTATGATACTCTGGTTTCCAAAGGGTGGGAGCATCCATGTTTAATCTCTTACCCTTTCCCAGGATCCTCAGAACATCCTCCTCTTCACGCTCAGCCCTAACACCATCAATAAAACCTCTTGAATAAGACAAACTGTACACCCGGCCAAGACTCTTCTTATATTCTGCACTTGAGAAGAGTCTGCGAAAAGCCGCATGGATGAGCTCTTTTATGGTGTTGTGACGGACGATCTCAGATGAAGCCACCTCGGTCACCCATTGTTTGTTTTCTTTGGTCAAACGGTCGACCTTGGTTGACTTTTCTTCCAGCTGCTACTCAAGCTCTTTAATCCTTTCGGCCTAGGAGGAAGAGACCTCTTTCCACTTATTCCTATCTTGCTCCAACTCTTCCAGCTGGTCAGTTAGACCCTCCATACGGTTGGAAGCAGCTGCCACCTCGTCCTCCGTCTCTCGGAATTCCTTCAGCAGTTGATCAAACTTTCCAACCTGAGCATTGCACTCCTCTTCCGCTGCATGCAGCCTATCTGACAAAGAGCCGCAATCTTTGTGAGCCTCTTCTAGCTCGTGATGCTCTTTGTTCAGTTGGCTGAAGTGCCTGAACAGTTCCGCTTGGAGGGCCACTTCGGACCCAACATTCACATAGGCCTGACGGAGGATTTCATTGTTGTTTAGATCAGAAAGGGCCTCTTGCTACGCCGGGGTGGCGAGGTGATCAAGCATCTCTGGCAGGCCCGAAAGGAGTTCATCCGAACTTCATCCTTCAAGGTCTAGCTAGGGACAAAGTACCCCTCAGATTGTTCAGTATGCACTTCTGCACTAATAATATAAGATTCAGCCAAGATAAAAAACAAAGGGTGGGAAGAGAAGAGGAAAAAGATTTATACCCTCATGGGTGGGCTGACGTTCGGCCGACGACCCACGGGAGTGGTGATGCGTCGGTTTTGCAACCTTTGCACTTAGGTTTTACCTCTCAAGGGATCTTGAGAAGCTTACAACCCCCACCAGGCAGTATACCTGACCGATGTAGTATAGTGAAGTGGCAAGTACCGGGGGATTGATCGTTCTCTTGGGGAATAGTGTCGTTAGGCTTGAAAAACTACTCTAATTAGGTCTAAGGGTTGAGGGATGATTCTTTTTGTATTTTTGTATTTTATGAAAGCAAGTAAAAATCTCGGGTTTTGGAAGAGTGGGCGAAATTAGTTGCTAGTCAACTAACCCAAATAACTACTTTTTCAATTAAAATAAAATAACAAGAAAATTAAAGTGGTTATGAAACTTATATGAGAGAAAAGTGTCTTTACTTAGATTTCCTTACTCCCTAGCTATCTTTTACATGTTAATTGGTTTTTTGTAATTGTGTGGATGATGGGTTGTATTCCTTTAAACTATTCGTAGGGCCGTGTACGATCTTCCCAAACTCTATAAGCTCCTACTTCACTCCTATGCCGAGCCGACTAAAAGCTCCTAACATGGGATCATTAGAATTCGCTCATGCATTAAATACAATCATATAATCGTAGTACACATCCGATTCATGTTTCTTAAGACGTTCAAGCAAGTTACCGTATAGGAGGATAGCCAGTTTTCTTAAGCCTAACATCGACTTCACCCACCCACAACAATCACAAACAAACCAACAACATGTAATCAATAGCTAGGTTTCATTTGATCCAAGAAAACACAACAAAGACCTAGCCTAGCATGTTAATTGAAAGATAAACATAAGATATAATCAAACAACACATAGACATATTGAATGATTTGGAAAATGACTTATCTTTAATTAAGCATCCAAGTTTCAAGGGTGAAAACCCTCAAAAATACAGTAGAAAAAACGAGCTAGGGGTTCTTCCCAAAAGTTGCACACTAATGAATGAAAATTAGACGAATATATATAGAATTTACAATCTGACGGCGTCACCTTATAGGGTGCGACGCCGTCACCTCGCCGTCAAAACATTCCTCGGATTGCTCAGATCCAACTCTGACGCCGTCCCCTTATAAACTCTCTGGGCCGTCTCCCTTTGTGATAAAACGTTACGACCTACATCCAGTAACACGTGACGCCGTCACCTGTTAAATCTCCAAAATCTTTCTGGGGCTTCTAGTGCAAAAATAATCCACCTTGTTGTCAAAGAGTGACGCCGTCACCTGGTAAAGCGTGACGCCGTCAGGTACAATTTCCAGCATATTTTGAGACTTTGTCGTTTTCTTCACTTTTATACTCCAAAAACGTCCAAAATGCTTCCTTTTCCAGAATTTCTCTCCAAAGTACCTAAAATGACAAAAGGAACGATTTAAGGCAATATTTGATCAAATAATTACGGATTAGGGCTTAAATGACCCCCTAAAGTGTAACACTTTTTGCCTCATCAAATACCCTTACACTTGAGATTTGCTTGTCCTCAAGCAAATGCGCTTTTATTCCAATCAAAATATGAGCTAGGGGTCATTTAACACTAATATAAAAGTAATTACAACAAGTAGTAATTCAACCCTAGTCATAACAAGTACGGAAATCATACACTAGCACCTCGCAAATAGTGTTTGGATACTTTCATCTCTCGGGTGTTATAAACCTATATAACTAAATGGAAATGGAAGAAATATCACTCACTACCTGTCATAGCAAATAGATTACCATAGGCTTGGGAAAGGATTAAAAACCTCCTCCACTAGGCGTAAGCACCTAAGATAAACTATCAAAGAGGGCTTTACAAAGGGTTATAATGTTAGGTGTAGGGATATGATAAACACGGTTTGGTTGGAATAAAGGGTATTTTTAGTGGTGGCGAGCTAATTATCTTGATCAAATACATGCACAAAGTGGCGTTGCTAAGCCAAGACTCGACTCGACTTAAGCTAAAAAGAAAATAACATAAACATAAATAAAGATAAAATGAAATGGGATGGTAGTCCGTATGTTTTTTTCTACTTTTCTTTTTCCAATTTTTTTTTCGTTTTTCTTGTTTTTTTTTTATTTTTTTTCATACACTCTTGTCCTACCATCCAAAATAATACATCATAGGGGCCTCGGTTCTCCCCTTACACTTGAACTTTTATATACTTTACAATTAAATATTCTGATTACTCGAATTAAGATAATTGAAAAACTTTGAGTACTTTGAAATATTAACGCACACATGGGGGGTAATAATTGACTTCTTCCCTATTACTCTATTACATTAGTACTTTACCCATGAGTCCCAATCGTCCCAAAACAATATGTACAAGGATATGACTCGACTTAGCAACCATGTAATCAATAAGACAATTAACTAAGGGTTTAAACAAATGTTGTCACAATAATGCACTAAAGATGAGTGCATACAAGGTAGGCTAAGGCGATTTGGGTGTACACTTGGGTGGATTGTAAACAAATTATTCCTTTAAGTAAAATGCTTAAAGTTAGAAACGAAAAGATAGGCTCGGAGGGGTGTACTAGGGGTATTGTGTACTAAAAATGAGTACAAGGCTAAGGTGTGGGAGAATTACTTGACCAATGAAGTCAATGTAATTATAATATGGGTGTAAAACAAGGGTTATCCTAATGCCTCTTATCATGTAGTAAATCTAACTAAACGAATGTAATCTCACTTATGGATTTGGGATGGTCACTAACGCAAGTTCTAGAATCTATAAGCTACCGGTACACACACAAGCATCAACAATGAATGCTTTTCCTAACAATTCTATGGGCGAACCTCACATATTTTGGGGAAATTTTTTTTGAGTGGTACGGTTTTTGTGCTAGTCATACAATTCCCTATCCATGAGACGCTTATTAAGACTAAAGTTTCACTCCTATATGTTGTAAAAAATTTTAAATTTGGCGCTAAAATTGCCCTAATAGACATGTAGTNTAACCAAATGTTGTCACAATAATGCACTAAAGATGAGTGCATACAAGGTAGGCTAAGGCGATTTGGGTGTACACTTGGGTGGATTGTAAACAAATTATTCCTTTAAGTAAAATGCTTAAAGTTAGAAACGAAAAGATAGGCTCGGAGGGGTGTACTAGGGGTATTGTGTACTAAAAATAAGTACAAGGCTAAGGTGTGGGAGAATTACTTGACCAATGAAGTCAATGTAATTATAATATGGGTGTAAAACAAGGGTTATCCTAATGCCTCTTATCATGTAGTAAATCTAACTAAACGAATGTAATCTCACTTATGGATTTGGGATGGTCACTAACGCAAGTTCTAGAATCTATAAGCTACCGGTACACACACAAGCATCAACAATGAATGCTTTTCCTAACAATTCTATGGGCGAACCTCATATATTTTGGGGAAAATTTTTTTGAGTGGTACGGTTTTTGTGCTAGTCATACAATTCCCTATCCATGAGACGCTTATTAAGACTAAAGTTTCACTCCTATATGTTGTAAAAAATTTTAAATTTGGCGCTAAAATGGCCCTAACAAATATTTCTCTCAGTTTTATTACACATCTACCATTAAACAAAATAAAAATCAAGCGTAATAACATTTTCTAAGGTGTCTTCATTTACCCCCTTACACTTAAACCGAACATTGTCCCTAATGTTCACATAAAAGATGTAAAAGTAGAAAATGAAAGATGAAACAAATACTCCACTGATTAGTTTGATGTGGATCATGTGGTAACATGGTTAGATCTTCTTCCAAGATGATGTAAAAGCTCCAAGATCAAAGTGACTCCAAAAACTTGATGTCATGAACTTGATTCCATGTTCATCTTCTTGTCCAATGTAACCTGTTAAACCTGAGAAAACAATCTAGGCAAACCTTGCGTAAAATCGGCGGCAAATTCTATATAAGGATATAATGCTTGTGGAATGAAAATTTTGCAGATTCCTAGAATTAAAGATGCAGTAATTTTTATAATCCGGTAGAAAAACTGAATTTTAAAAACTTTTTCTGGAATCAAAGCCTGACGTCGTCAGGTTTTAAAGCTTGACGCCGTCAAAATTGATCTGACAGAATCCTTATGTTTAGTTTCCGAAAATTTCTGGAAAAACAATTATCTCAATTCCTGGAATCCGGCAAAATTTCATATGACTCGATCCAAGCATTTGACTCGAACAAATACTAATACGTATGTTTATTTTATATTGCTACAATTCATGTTCCAATTCGTTCTTATAAACAAATTTAGATTTTCCTTACACTTATCTTTTGCAAAATACCTTTATATGTAGTTAAGACGAAGTTAAAAACAAAATAAAGCATTTTCACAATTTTAATTTGAAACATGAATCAATAACAATAAAAATAAAACATACATACGAAAACAAATAAATTCAAACAAACAAACACACAAAACAAATAAAGCTTGAGTTGCCTCCCAAGAAGCTCTTTTCTTTATTAACGAGTCTTGTAAATAGACTCAAAGTCACTCTATTACGTAATTTCGTTGTTGTTCACGGTTTCTAGGTCATCCTCGGGTTTAGTCTTATATTCCGGACCTAGTTGCAAGCATTATTTGTAGAAACCAAATATCCTACTCATAACATAGTCTACTCTTCTACGTCTATCCTCATCATTCCTATAGTAGATAGCTTGCTTATGCTCCTTCTCGATGTTTGACAAGAGTCGGTATTGCTCTATATTATACGGCATTTGGTAAGCTATATCATCGGTCTCGTCCTTGAACCTAACTATCCCTAGAGATGGGTCATAATTCATTTTAGAGGCCTCAACAAACGGCTTTCCAAAAACTACTTGAGTTAAGCAAGCATCTACTACCGGACGAATATCCTCAACAATCACGAAGTCGGTGACGTAGGAGAAATTTCCTACATAGACATGTAGTCCCCTAACTCTACCTACAAAATTGCTTATCCATCCCTTGCTAGGAAATACTCTAAATCCCAGTTGCTCTTTCATTATAAGATTGTAGTAGGCTCTATTCATGATGTTTATGGGGGAATTAAGATCTATGTAAGCTTTCCAAACATGCAAGTGACCTATGTTGCATGGTATATTGATGTTGGAAGGGTCACCTGTTTTGATAATTGGGTTACCTAGGAAGTATGGTGTCTCGGGGTCATCGAATAAATCCTTATGGTATGCACGTTCTTCCTAGTGGGCACCCTATCGAAGTAGTCCTCTCCATCATCTACTTCTTCTACTTCCTTTTCTCACTCTCCTCAACTTTCTTAACCTCCTCCTTATGCTCACTATCTACTTCATTTTTAGTGATTGGCTTAATAGTGACAACGTTAACAAAATGGACATGTTTAAAGGATGAGGGGTCCTTGATTTGAGGTCCGCTACTTGTGTTTCTAGCGCCCTTATTTGGTGATGACACCCCTTGGTTGTTGAATGCTTTCAATAAGTTGTCTATTTTATTTGTCATCTCCATTTGTTTTTGATTAAATTCGGATTCGAACTTAGCCATATGAGCTTCTTGAGATGCCATAAACTTAGACATCATTCCCTCAAGGTTATTGGTACTACCATAATTATTGGAGGGATTGTTATTGAAAGTACGGTTTGAGGATGAACCGTTTGATTGGAAACGATTNAAAGCTAATCTAAACCTTAATCTCTCACTAGAAAAAACTAAGTATAAACTAAACCTAAAACCTAAACTAAGCTACTATAGCACCTCAAATACTACAACCAAGCACCCTAGCACCTCCCTTAGACCTAGAACACACCCTAATAACTCCCTAGAAAGCACACAAGGAGGTTGGTACTACCATAATTATTGGAGGGATTGTTATTGAAAGTACGGTTTGAGGATGAACCGTTTGATTGGAAACGATTAGGTGGATTGGAAGAATTGTTTTTAAGGCGTGTTTTGGTTTTGTTTCCACCTAAAGTTTGGGTGATTTTTCCAAGAGGGATTTTAAGATTCACCGTAAGGGTTTGGCTCGGGTTTGAAAGTGTACCACTTTTCTCTCGCTCCGTCAGTACGCGAGGATGCGTATTCCGCAAAAGCTTGTTTGGGGAGTTCCATGCAGTCTCGAGTGTCGTGGGGACCACTACAATATTCACATGAAGAAGTGATTTTGTTCACTTGGCTTGAAGGTTTAGGAGCTTCGTAGGATTTCATTAGATACTTGACTTGGTCTTCAAGTTCCATGATCCTACGGTCGGAAGTNCTTGGTTGACTTTTGTTGACCGTTTCTGAGCCAATCAGAAGTGCTTGGATTATTTGAAGGCAAAGATATTGCCTTGACCGTTTTGTTCAGATCACGGGGATCATTCCAACTTTCGTTGTCATAGAGAGCGAGATCTTCTATGAGTTCCCATGATTGTTCCGCACTTAGATCACGTAGCTTGCCACCGGCTGCTTGGTCAATGGTTTGCTTCGTGGGGATATTGATATGGTCATAGAAAATTTGGACTTGGAGCCAAAGGTCTATCCCATGATGAGGGACTTTTTAGAGTAAGTCCTTGAATCGAGTCCATGCCTCGTAGAGGGTTTCGCCTTGACGTTGTTGGAACGCCAAGATGTCATTCCTTAGATTTGTGGTTCTCCCAGGTGGGAAAAATTAAGCAAGGAAGCGAGTGGTGAGATTATCCCAAGAGGTGATGGATCCTACGGGTAGACGTTCTAGCCATTGACTAGCTTGGTCTCGCAGAGAGAATTGGAAGAGACGTAATCGGGTAGTCTCTCGGGTGTCAACATCAAGGTCTATGGAATCTACGATCTTAAGGAAGTCCTTGAGGTGTTGATTTGGATCTTCGGAACGAAGTCCATGGAATGCACATCCGCTTTGCACCAACCGGATGGTGTCGGATCGCAAGGGAGACACATTGGCTCCTTGGGTGAGCTCAATGGTGTTTCGATAGCCTTGGTGGCTAGGACGGGAGTATTCTACTAAAGTACGGGCTCTAGGAGTTGGGTTTGGTTGGGGTATGTTTTGTTGCGGTGGGTTGTTGGGATCAAGGATATTACCACCTTCTATGATGTCGGATGGTAATGGTTACGAACAAAAAACACACAGAAAAAAGATAGACTAAAGAAAACATAGAAAAATAAAAATAAAAATCTCACTAGAAAGGAATCTAATGAGTAGACCTAAGTAAAAATAAAATTTTCAACCTAAACAATAACTAGTCCCCGGCAGCGGCGCCAAAAACTTGATGTGTGGGTTTTGCAACCTTTGCACTTAGGTTTTACCACTCAAGGGATCTTGAGAAGCTTACAACCCCCACCAGGCAGTGTACCTGACCGATGTAGTATAGTGAAGTGGCAAGTACCGGGGGATTGATCGTTCTCTCGGGGAATAGTGTCGTTAGGCTTGAAAAGCTACTCTAATTAGGTCTAAGGGTTTAGGGATGATTCTTTTTGTATTTTATGAAAGCAAGTAAAAATCTCGGGTTTTGGAAGAGTGGGCGGAATTAGTTGCTAGTCAACTAACCCGAATAACTACTTTTGCAATTAAAATAAAATAACAAGAAAATTAAAGTGGTTGTGAAACTTATATGAGAGAAAAATGTGTTTACTTAGATTTCCTTACTCCCTAGCTATCTTTTACATGTTAATTGGTTTGTTGTAATTGTGTGGATGACGGGTTGTATTCCTTTAAACCATTCGTAGGGCCGTGTACAATCTTCCCTAACTCTATAAGCTCCTACTTCACTCCTATGTCGAGCCGACTAAAAGCTCCTAACATGGGATCATTAGAATTCGCTCATGCATTAAATACAACCATATAATCATAGTACACATCCGATTCATGTTTCTTAAGACGTTCAAGCAAGTTACCGTATAGGAGGTTAGCCAGTTTTCTTAAGCCTAACATCGACTTCACCCACCCACAACAATCACAAACAAACCAACAACATGTAATCAATAGATAGGTTTCATTAGATCCAAGTAAACATAACAAAGACCTAGCCTAGCATGTTAATTGAAAGACAAGCATAAGATATAATCAAACAACACATAGACATATTGAATGATTTGGAAAAGGACTTATCTTTAATTAAGCATCCAAGTTTCAAGGGTGAAAACCCCTAAAAAATACAATAGAAAAAACGAGCTAGGGTTCTTCCCAAAAGTTGCACACTAATGAATGAAAATTAGACGAATATATATAGAATACGGCGTCACCTTATAGGTGTGAGCCGTCACCTTGCCGCCAAAACATTCCTCGGATTGCTCAGATCTAACTCTGACGCCGTCCCCTTATAAACTCTCTGGGCCATCTCCGTTTGTGATAAAACGTGACGACCTACATCCAGTAACACGTGACGCCGTCACCTGTTAAATCTCCAAAATCTTTCTGGGGCGTCTAGTGCAAAAATAATCCACCTTGTTGTCAAAGAGTGACGCCGTCACCTGGTAAAGCATGGCGCCGTCAGGTACAATTTCCAGCATATTTTGAGACTTTGTCATTTTCTTCATTTTTGTGCTCCAAAAACATCCAAAATGCTTCCTTTTCCAGAATTCCTCTCCAAAGTACCTAAAATGACAAAAGGAACGATTTAAGGCAATATTTGATCAAATAATTACGGAGTAGGGCTTAAATGACTCCCTAAAAGCGTAACACTTTTCGCCTCATCAATATGGAAAGAATGATGCTGGGAGTGAGCAGTATGAACTGACAATTTTGAAGGAAAGAAAAATAGAACGGTTAGAAAAAGCATTACAGGACAAATTAGCATAATGTAGTAAAGAACCCATCTTACCGTGGGAGGGAGATTTCTAAATGTGCTGGTGCAATTCATCTTCCTGTGGGTTCTCTTGTCTCGGCGAGTGGCCATCATTCTCAGCCATCCTTTCCTCCAGGTTCTCCCAACCAGCAACGTCCTCCGGCTTGTTGGCCTCCACGTTTTCATCATCCTTCGGCCCCGCCTAGTTCAAAGGACTCGCATCAACAGTCCTATCTTCAGAAGAAATGACCTCCTCTTCATCAAGGTTTTTCCTCCCTCTCTTTGATGCAGCAGGCGTTCCAGCAGCCGGTCTCTTTTTGGTTACGGGTTGCTTCCCCAACTTTTTTCTCTCTTTCTCTTTACGGGCAGCAACCACGTCCTTATCCTCTTTCTCGACTACCTTTTGAAGATGGGTCTTCTCAGGAAGCCGAACGTCGGGTCCCAACGGATTAGTAGTCCATTTCGGCCTCTGGTAGCTTTCAGGCAGTGGCTCTCCCTTGCTAACCACAGTTCCCTCCGATTCTGGAAGCTCCAAATATTCCGACATGTTGAGGACTGCAAACAATAGAAACACTAAGAGTAAAATACAAGTATAAAGTAAGAAGGACGAAAATATTGCATGAGGAAAGAAATCATTGCATTACCATGCCTTTCGGCATCCTTAAGAATGACCTCATGACCCGGATTCTTGAAGACGGGGGAAAGCCCGGTGATCCAAAGAAGACTTGATGGTGGTTTACGAAGTACAATCGGTTTCTCGGCCATCTTGGTTGCCTCGGAGTCAAAATGATTCTCGGGAAAATAATCACTTATCTTTGAATCTTTATGCCTCCACAACATAGCATCGGGGATTGCCCTCTGGTCTATCAAGAAGAAGCGATCCTTCCAGTGTTTTAATCCGGACAAAAGCTCATTAAAACACTTCTTGGCTCTCCTTCCGGTTCGACCCTCGAATGAAAACCAGTTGCCTTGTTTCCAAAGGCGATAGAACACTCTGAATAGTGTCACAGTCGAATGAAGGTCCAGGCTATAGCAACAAAGCTCAAATAGTATCACTCTGTTCAAACCTATAGGCACTAGCTGAGAGATATGTACCCTAAAGTAGAGTATAACGGCTAGCAGGAAGGTGGGAAAAGGAAGCCTAACACCCCCAATCTTTAGCTGATGTTCATATATCCCAATCTTATCATTCGGTAACTGATTCATCGTCATATCCTTCGGCAGAAGAATGGGATTCAGGTCCCTAGGGATACCATAATCTAAGATTATCTTATCTAACTCACCCTGAGTTAGTTTGGAGGTTTGACATGCATATCAAACTTGCCGAGCTTTCCGGCTCGAGAAGGTCCGGCTTTCTCCACTACTACAAGGTTTTCGGCTACGTTCATTTCCCCCGGTTCACTAACGGCCATTTCTAAAAAAGGATGTCGAGGAGTATATGTATATGCAAGATAATTACAAAGGAAAATAATAAACGCACCTCGTAAAGAAACTTGAAAACGACGTTCAGCGAAGATAAAACGAAAACTTGGCAAAAACTCGAGAGATTAAACAGTAAAAGGTAGAAAAATGAGAAGGGTTAAGTTATATATATAGGGGGTAAAAACCTAGAAGAACGTGAAACGTCATGTCGCACAGTAATACGCTTACGTGGCAGAACAAGGAACGTTCGATCTCTGCGATTGTACGATAGTGGCATCCAGCTGTCTCGGAATAATATTATTTTATTCGGCACATGGGCCTGACTCTCTGGAGCCCAATGTTAACAAACACAACCTCCGAAGGTTCACTCTGCCGTTCGGTTAAATACCGACATGTCAATTTTTTCTAAGTATTGCACCATCAGTCTTCAATCGATGATACAATACTGGGGGGGGGGACATGTTGGCGTATGTGTCCGGAAGGCATGCGCCTTCCGGACTCACCTACGCCCTTCGGTCAGCTTATCCGAAGGGTAGGTTCGAACCACCTCAAATCAACCCTCCTTTTATCCACATACTGTGCTATACCTCATGGATAATAGCACGGACCGCTGCCACGCCGCCATCCTAGATTTCACGGGATTGTGTCCCTCGAACAGCCTGGCACCTACAATCTAGGCTAGGCCTAGGTCTTCTCGCTTAGTCCCTAGACAACACAGGTAACAAGGTGAGGGTAGTATAAATACCCCCACCTCATTTAATGTAAGCAACTAACACACACACTTCGCATTTACCCTCACGCCGGAGGTTGGTCTTGGGATAAAACCCAAGACGAGACTAACGTGCCTGTTTCGTGTGTGTAGGTACCAAATCACATCCTGAGGACACTTCCGAAGGATACTTAAAGAAGTAAGGCCCGCATCAAGGTTTTACTTCAACAATATGCTAATTGTGACAACAATTAGGATTCTTTTAGCATTGTATTTTGTGATGTAAATAGCTAGCAGCGATAATCAGAGAAACTTTACTAATACATTTTAGCCATCTATTTTTGAATAGTAAGAGTACGTTTTTCAAATATAAAAAGAGAGGTTATAATTATGAGACAAACAGTAAATTATCACAGTACTCATGACTCATCGATAGATGTTAGATGAATATTACAAAGCACGTAAATATAAAATGAAAAATGCTGTAAATTTGAAAAGAAGTACAATCAACGACATACCCTATCCCTCTCTTATTTTCACTCTATTAAAGCTTGAACTTCACATTCTTGATCTCCCTATTCTTTAGCCAAAAGCCATTCAAACAACAAAAGGCAGCTCTTGTTTCCCTTTCTCTCTCCCACTCACAATTTTCATTCCAAAGAGTACAACAAATCCAACTTTGTTGTTGTTTTTTCCTCTCTTTTTCTTGTTTCTTTCTTTCTTTAACTTCCATTTTCAAATCTAGAAAGTTAAAGATGATCCAAGAACTATTTGGTGGAGGTGCTGCTGGTCTTCTAAATCGAGACCGAAATCTTCCCATTTCGGGAGTCTTTGAACCTTCTTCACCTTCACCTTCACCTTCACCATCTTCTTCTACCACTACCACAACCACCACCAACGCCGCAACCACAGTCACCAACCCTACCACCTCAGACGTCCAAAAGCTAAGATGCCCACGTTGCGATTCATCTAATACAAAGTTTTGTTACTACAACAACTACAACCTCACTCAACCACGTCATTTTTGCAAGACTTGTAGACGTTATTGGACAAAAGGTGGCGCTCTTCGCAACGTCCCAATTGGTGGTGGATGTCGAAAAAACAAAGGTACCACTATAGTATCCACTGTAGGAAAACCTATGTCAGCGAATGGAAAACTTAAAGCAGTCGTGTCATCTGAGCTAGGGAAGTCTGGTTTCATTAATGGTTTTGAACATGACTTCAATCATAACCCTATTCTATGGTCTGGTCCACCACAAACATCTCATCTTTTATCATTACTCAGAGCCACTCAAAACCCTAACCCTAACCCTAATTTTGCTTCAAACTCATTAAACCACTTGAAAGATCAAAACTTCATGGGTGGATCAAACATGGGTAGTTTAGGGTTTGAATCTTTAGGTCAAACATCTTCATTAGGGTTATGTAGTTCTTTGTGGAGAAACAATCAAGTGAATCAACAAGCTCAACAAAACCACCATGAACAACAACAACACCAACAACAAGGGATCATGAACAATAATCATGAAGTGGAAAACAACGAAAACAATCGATATCAAAGGCTTAGATCATCGTCTCCAGTGAACTTCTATCATCATGATCAAACTACACCTGTGATCTTGGGTGGCAATGTGGTTAATAATTCATCTTCAACATCTACTTCAACTATCTTAGATTCTGCTCCTGTTCTTGCTAGTGGTGAGATAGGGTTTTGGAACCACAACCAGCTTCCATGGTCCGATCTACCCGCGGCTAACGGTGCATACCATTAAATCAAGAATCATTTTCTTTTCTTTTTGTTAATCCATAGTTAAGGGGTTAATTAGCTAGGGTTTGTGGTTACTTGTCATTTGGGGTGTGGTATATGAATATGGTTTGTTATTTAATATCATGTATGTGTGCTTTATTTAAGGAGAGTTTTAAGTAATATGAAATACTTGTGCACTCACTAAATTTTACTTGATGCATCTTGAAGGTTAACAATCCAAACCCTCTTCACATATTTTTTTCTTCTTTTATGAACAAAATGTTTTTAAGAGTAGCTTGATCAGATTTATAACTTTCTTATACGAAATGTCCTCATAATTGGTTGATATAATCTAGAAGCAGAATTGTCATTGTTGTTTCACGAAATGTCCTCATATGTGTAAGGGAAGTTTAAAATGATTTTTGCATAAAATATAGTAGTAGTGTGGTGGAACAATTTTTGAGAAAAAGAAAATCTTGCTTAGAAGAAGTATGAGTTCTTTCATGCATTTTTATTTTTTATTATATTTATTACTGTTGTAGTAAACACATATAGTAGTAGTATAATAAAGTGTTTGGAATCAAAGGAGTGGGCAAAAACACATAGATAAGAGAGAATATCTTCTTGGTTAGCTCAACATATTTAGGGTTGATTTGCCTTTTCTGCTTAGTGGATGGATGATGGACGAAAAGAGAAGATTCTTGCATTCACTAGTGTTAATATGATTTTCAAGATAAAATATTACTTCGTGTTTCAGAATTCCAATCCACCAACATGTCAATTATCATTGTTGATTGATTATTATTATAATTACAATTAGAATTACAATATCTTGTTGAAATAGAAAACATTATTCTATAACATTCATGTACTTATCATTAATTATTATTTCAGAAAATATATATTGTTACGTCTATGATTACTAGCGTATATATATTTTTGTACAACAATGAACTTGCACTGAGTACGTTATGAAATCAAGACTCATTTGTTCTTTTGGATTACCTAGTAGATTTGGTTGATGTGTTAGTTGTGGCATTTAACTTCGTGTTCAAATGAGTACTAGTGCCTTTGTCTCAGCAAAGAGATAAAATGTTGGCGAAATACACATAATTAAAGCACAAAGTATTTTACAGTACGCGTATTCTTTTGCACAAGAAAATGCATTGCGATAAAGAATTCTTCTTAAAAGACATACACACTACTGTTTTGTTTATTTTATTTTACTTAGTTTTATGTTATTCTTGACGTAAACATTAGAAGAAAAGTTAAGAGACGAGAATAGGGAATTGGTTAGCTTGGTTAATTATAGTGATTGAGATTATATAATTTTAACCTATGTCTTCTGTATTGATGTCGATGTTATTTGAAGGTATTGCTTAATACATCACTAGAAAATACGTCACTGACATATATTCGTTTTCGAGCATACCATTTCTAAATGTTATAAAAGCATATTCCAGAGAAATTGTTCAACTGAACAGTATACTGAAATAAAGAAGTAACTTTTTAGGGAAATGGGAATGTTGAATATAACCTATACATGTCATTTCATGGTCTTAAAAGAAAAGTAAATTTTGTTTAAGTGAAATAAAATACAAATACTTACACAAAAGGTATAGACGAATATATAATTACATGTCCCAGAATTAAAATCTTTTGACCCGATTTGATTTTATGGAGTTGTCAATGTGTTATGAATCTTATATGTATTTGCATTTTGAGGTAGTTGATGATGTTTTTGTAGTTGTCTAGAGTACGATTTATAGGAGTTTACTATTGCTCGGGATTTTTATTTCGGCTTTGGTATATTGTAAATTCTAGGTTTTTGTTATTTATTTATTTATTTTATTATTATTATTATTTTTATCTATCTTGTCGTTAATAAAGAACACCAAAACTGGACGCCTTTCAATGTGCTTATAAACACCATCGTCGTTTTAATCAAAAGTTTTGATTTCATTATGAAAGATACATTATGTTACTGATTTTGACACTCAAGTAGTTTCATAGTCTATAGGTACAACCGTGTAATTATTTATACACAAATTTTAGTCATGGAAAGGTGACTAGATTTTCATTGAATGGGAAATTTGTATATAAAAACTAGTAAGAAGCCGGAAGATAAAAACATCAAACAAAATCAGAGGTCATTCATACGAAATAACCTGAAAAGGTACTAAAAAAATCGCATCACAAACAAACTATATTGAACCTAAATTTAACATTTGTTGTGCCTAGGTGGAAAAGCTTCGTAGTCCTAATCATTTGCTTTTTTAAGTGAGCCGTTCTCGGACAGAAGCAATCGGCTAATCCATCTCCATACTTTAGAATGCTACATCTCCACTTTTGAAGCTTCCCATAAATGACAATGGTTGGACAACTAAAGTTCTTTTACATGCATAATCTCGGTACCATGGAATGTAAATATATGTGATATATAGTTCACATGCCCATGCATTATGTTAACTCCTTACGAACTCTGAACAGTTGAGTAGATGTTAAGCCACCATTTTTACACTTGATTAGGATATTTGGTTTTAACAACCATGTGATTTTTTTTTTATTTTTTTTTTATTTATTTTTATTTATTTATTTATTTTTATTTTTTTTTGAACGGCATTTCAATTAAACGATTAGCAAGACGCAAAGAAGATCAAGAGTTACATGGATTGCAAAACCAATCTAACCAACTGAAATAAACTTTTCTTTTGCTTCTACTAGTAATCCAATTGAACGATTAAAGCTTAATCTCGTTGAAAATGAGATTTTTTTGAGGTCGTTTGATGTTAAAAAGCACTATTCCTGTAGCTCCATAATGACCAGACAGTTGTGTTCACTACCACATCAAGGAAAGGCCTGACCTTAGATTCCATGGTAACACAATCGGGCAAGGAGAACAGATCATCTAAGTTTGTGATGGATGTATCTGGGAGCTGCCACCACGAGAAGACGTCTTCCAGATGCAACGCGCAAGTGAGCAATTAATGAAAACATAGGTTTCCATTTCAATTTCATCATTGCATAGGGGCATCGAACCGAGTCAAGGTCAATCCCATGGTGATCAAGGTTGACCTTAGTTGGAAGCCTATGAAGTAGCACACGCCAAGCAAGGATGTTTACTTTTAAAGGAAGGATCTTGTTCCACTTCGTTTGTTGAGAGGCAGTATCGGTCGATGTATTTGAAATGATCTTACACATTGTTTTGACCTTGAAACCTTGATGGCTCAGGGGTAAATTCCCATGTATCTTGTTCCATAAGGAGATGGTTTATTATCAAATTTTGAAGATCATTAAGCAACAAGAGTTCATCTTGTGACCGAACAGCCCTTCTCCAAGCCCAAGAGAAGGACAACCCAGCAAAGTCTCTTGATGAAATGGGACCAATAACTAGGTCTATGATGGTTGGTGTTTTATTCGTGGGATGCACCAGATGGCGGGCAGAAGAAGCGTTGACATAATAACAACCTTGGTTATTATGGTAAGGTTCTTTATTATATTCTTTAAACTCAATAACATCATGGTCAATTTCTTTTTGCCGTGTAGCCGACTAATCATTAAAGTTCACACACTCAAACTGGATAAACCCTCCTTTATTAAGGACTTTGGTGTGACAATTGATTGAAGTTCAATTATGTAGAGCCTTATAAATGAGCTTTTGCGATTTGTGGGGAACGAGAATTTCAACTCATGCGTTGCGACGGTGTGTTTGTATATGATAGTATTGATGAGTTGAAAAATTATATTTTTTGTAAATTAAGATTAGCTTTGTTGTGGTAACTATACAACATTATTGACTATATTAAACAATTACTACATCACAACGACAACAAATTCAACTTAAGACTTTAAAAATAATTGAAAAGGAACACTAAAGGAAGTTATTAGTTACATCTTAAACAATTTGAAGAATATAAACACAAAATATAAGCAATCATGTACCATAAATCTGTACGTACTTAATTTAGTTTTTCGATTGTGGTTAAGGTTTATGTATGTATGTATGTATGTATGTATGTATGTATGTATGTATGTATGTATGTATGTATGTATGTATGTATGNGTTGTATTCGTGGGATGCACCAGATGGCGGGCAGAAGAAGCGTTGACATAATAACAACCTTGGTTATTATGGTAAGGTTCTTTATTATATTCTTTAAACTCAATAACATCATGGTCAATTTCTTTTTACCGTGTAGCCGACTAATCATTAAAGTTCACACACTCAAACTGGATAAACCCTCCTTTATTAAGGACTTTGGTGTGACAATTGATTGAAGTTCAATTATGTAGAGCCTTATAAATGAGCTTTTGCGATTTGTGGGGAACGAGAATTTCAACTCATGCGTTGCGACGGTGTGTTTGTATATGATAGTATTGATGAGTTGAAAAATTATATTTTTTGTAAATTAAGATTAGCTTTGTTGTGTTAACTATACAACATTATTGACTATATTAAACAATTACTACATCACAACGACAACAAATTCAACTTAAGACTTTAAAAGTAATTGAAAAGGAACATTAAAGGAAGTTATTAGTTACATCTTAAACAATTTGAAGAATATAAACACAAAATATAAGCAATCATGTACCATAAATCTGTACGTACTTAATTTAGTTTTTCGATTGTGGTTAAGGTTTATGTATGTATGTATGTATGTATGTATGTATGTATGTAAAAACTTTAAAGACAATCGAAAATCTACAATGAAGAAATTTATTAGTTACATCTTAAACTATCTGAAAAACCATAAGTGCAAGTATAAACACAAAATATAAGCAATCACGTACCAAAAATCTGTAAGTACAATATCGCCTCATATATTAGCTAAATCATAGGCATTAACAAATGCCCAATTTGATGAGGCTCCGATCAGCAAAGAATCTAAAACTTTAGATGAATCTATCGTGTCCGCAAATATAGTATGTTGCTGATGAGGCGAAAAGTGTTACGCTTTTAGGGGGTCATTTAAGCCCTAATCCGTAATTATTTGATCAAATATTGCATTAAATCGTTCCTTTTGTCATTTTAGGTACTTTGGAGAAGAAATCTGAAGAAGGAAGCATTTTGGACGTTTTTGGAGAATAAAAGTGCAAAAAACGACAAAGTCAAGAATCCAAGCTGGAAACAGTACCTGATGGCGTCAAGCACCACAAGGTGACGCCATCACTCATTGATAAAGAGGATAATTACTTTACACTTGACGGGCCAGAAAGATTTTGAAGCATTCACACGTAAAGGCGTCACGTGTTAAAACATCAAGGTCGTCACTTGTTATCCTAAAGAGAGACGACCCACAAGATCTTAAAGGTGACGGTGTCAGGACTCATCCTGACGACGTCAGATGCCATAGAGTGACGACGTCAAAATGACAACTTGCACAAGAAGAAAAGTGGAACCGTCACAAGTTAATCAAATCAATCATAACTTACGCGCGGAGTAGCTGTCACTGTTTTGGCCATAAAATCTTCATACGAACTCGGATTTAGGTGATTCAAGAGGCCACAGAATCGGGACGAAAAAAATCTACAATTTGGTGAAAAAGGGGAGCTGACGTCGTCACTTGTAAAGGCTGACGCTGTCAGATCGATGCGGACAGAAAATCAGCTATAAATAGAACATCATAACTTCACTTTTTGCAAGCCCCCAACCCTAAGTCCGATTTTAGGGTTTGGGTAGGTGATTTTTCAGTAGATTAGAAGGCTTGTATCATTACTTTATCATCTTTGATCATTGATTTGATCATTGAAGGTGTGCAACTTTTGGGAGAACTTTAGGGAAAAACCCTAGGTCGAATTTCACTGTATTTTCAATGGTTTTTCACCCTTGTTTCATCCATGGTTAATTAAATATAAGTCTTCCATCAATCATTCAATATGTTTATGTGTTGTTTGATTTTATCTTATGCTTGTCTTTACATTAACATGCAAGGCTAGGTTTTTCTTGTGTTTGCTTAGATGTAATGAAACTTAGCTATTGATTATTGGTTGATGGTTGGTTATTAATTGTTGTGGGTGGGTGATTTCAATGTTATGCTTAAGAAAACTGGCTAACTTTCAATTGGTAACATGCTTGAACGTCTTAAGAAACATGAATCGGATGTGTACTACGATTAATTGGTTGTATTTAATGCATAAGTAACTATTAGTGATTCCATGGTTAGGATACTAAACGTGTCGCCATAGGGAGAAGTAGGAGCTTATAGAGTTGGGGAAGGACGTACACGCCCCACGAATGGTATTAAGGAATACAACTCGTCATCCACACAATTGTAACAAACTAATCAATCGGTAAAAGATACCTAGGGAGTAATGAAATCTAAGTAAACACACTTTCTCCATATAAGTTTCACAACATTTTATTTTATTGTTATTTTACTTTATTTGCATTTGTAGTTAATTGGGTTAGTTGACTAGCAACTAATTCCGACCACTCCTTCAAAAACCGAGATTTTACTTGCTTTTCTTAAAAATACAAAAATACAAAAAGAATCATCCCTCATCCTTAGACCTAATTAGAGTAGCTTTCAATCCTAACGAACACTATTCCCCAAGTAGAACGATCAATCCCCCGGTACTTTCCACTACACTATACTACATCGGTCAGGTACACTGCCTGGTGGGGATTGCAAGCTTCTTAAGATCCCTTGAGAAGTAAAACCTTTTGCAAGGTTGCAAAACCACGCATCAGTTGCCTTGCGAAAATAGTGTACCTTTAATTTTATGAATTTTTATCTGCGACAGAAAGCAGTAGACCTCCTAAGAACCCAAGGTTCAAAATATCTTTAAGATAAATGATGATGATGTTGACGACGACGATGAGCACGGTAACTGTGACCCAATAAAAATATCTTTATAAAAAAGAAAACGTTTTTCAGATCAAACTAAAAGAGGTGACATCGATAACGATAATGGAAAATGTATTTCATTTTTGAAAACAAAAAGAGCTAGTTCATTTTTATACCAGTTTAAATGCAGATTATATATGTAAAAGGCAATATCGTTGATAAAGTGGAGTTACCTAAACAAAGATGCAAATTCTTTCACCACATCCTTTTTTGTTTCCTATCTTTCTTTGAGTAAGCCAATTCTATCACCAATATTGACTTTTACATAATCTGAATCTAAACAGCTAAAGAAATGATCATTGTCCTTTTCTTCTCATAATCGGAATATGTTTAGTGTCGTCGTCATCACTTCCAACTCTTTCAATCTGTTCTGAAACCCGTTTTCTCTTTTATGAAGATATGCTAGTTCTCACAATATGGAAAAGTTGGGTTGAAACTACAAAAGGAGCAAAGTAGTCCAAATACAATTCTTTTACTATGAACGAAGTAATTCTACCGTGTACATATAAATTGCCTTATTATTATTATTATCATTATTGTTATTATTATTATTAAACAAACTCAAAATGCAAAACAAACTATACTTAAATCTCAAATAAAGATCACAATAAGGGGGTGGCTGTGGTAACGGCATGGCTATCGGTATGGACCATGCAGCTCGGCATGGCCATTGCCACTACTGCGTTATCATAATTTCGGCAACCAATTCGGTAATCTTTGCCGAAGAATCATGGAGGAAAGCAATAAATTTTGGAACGTTGGCCCATTTAATTGGAACGTTGGGGGTATTAAATACATGGTGAGGTATGGTGAATCATGGTTGCCACTAAAAAATTATTGTGAGGTATGGTTGAATCATGGAATGTGTTGGCTTGATTTGATTGGTTAATGACGAATCATGGGGGAGGCATCGAATCATGACTGCCACTCCCTAACTATTATAAAATATAAGTCTCGAAAACAATTTGTATCTTACTATATAAGCTACACAGAATATCGTTAAGTGCAAAATTTAAACTGGATAGTGGTCTCCCCCGTCATCATGTGCAGTTTTCGGCTATATGAACTTGGTCACATGTTGCCTCGTTACAGAATTGTGATATGCAGTTAAATAGAATTAATCATAAAATCAGACTCACATTATCTTCATGACTAAGAAATTAGGATGTTCGAATCCAACAGGGAGAAAGTTAATCCCATTGTGGCCACGGAGGTTCACCTACGCTGACTCCAGGCTATTTAAAAGAGTAGTCGCCATGGGTCGCAATGTCGAGTCGGAAATCAGGTATAAAGAAAGAAATTAGCATGTTATTTTACAAGTAATTGACTTGATTTTATATTACTTCTGTTTCTCCCATTCTGCACACACACTATAGTGTCGATGCTTCTGCACATCTACTATATATACTCGTGATACTCCCCTGCACATTCTGTTATCCTAAAAACAAAAAAGTAAATGAAGCTAGTTTTATATCATGATCAAGTGACAATAAGCCAAACTTGGTGCACACCAATCAAATGAACATGAACTGAAGTGACAACTGGACGCATTAACTTACAAATGGGTTCTTTGAATTGAGTTTTGGATTAGTAAAAAAATTAGTCAATGTGAAAAGATCAAATGACTTTAAAGTAGTCCATAGTTAATTTCTAATGCATACTACCATTTAAATTATTCTACTCAAAGATTTAAATTAGTACATACTCCGTATATAAAAAACCAAAGTCAGAGAATTGAGACCTTTTCACTTCTTTTACTTCAACTCGTATCCACATACCCGTTTGATCCTTGCTGAGATAAAAAGGAAATTTCGAATGTCAGCCACACATATGTTTCTATCATACACACATTTTCAGGAATCTAAAACAGTGACCTTACAGTAAGTTCATTTAGTTTCCGAATGGTTACCAACAGCATATGCAGCTGATGTCAAGGTGCAGCTCGTGCTAGCTGTGTTGAAGCCTGAGACTGGAGATCAACAAGAGCTTTTTCAATGTTGGGGACACGACAAACGCATTGGTATCAGCTGTTGGGGATCGATAACCTACAACAGAAAGTGACAGTATCTTAGAATGATCACTTTCTGTATAGAATTGTAAATTTATAAGTCATTTTAAAAAGTTTGATAGAAGATCAGACTATATTGAAATTTTAAAATGGTTAATGAAGAAATATTCACCGAATCAATCATGTTCCACTGACCAACAGATGAATTAACCTCAAATGAACACCATGGCTCATTATAACGCAACTGAAAATGGAATCAAAAATCAAGTTAATAGGGATATCAGGAAAATTGGTATTACAAAACTTAACCACTTACAGAGTTGAAGAGTGTAAACTTACAGGTGGCAGTGGTGAAATTCGAGTATTAAGGGAGGTGAGCAGCTCAGTTACATTCATTTCAAATCCTTGCTCACTAGAGGATCCTTGGCATACCGGTTATGCCTCATTGTCTACAAACACCAACAAACAAGTAAACTGAAAGTATATATATTGGAAATTTGGAATGACAAAAACGAAAAGTTATACGGTATTAGTTCATGAAATGCCAGAATTCATACATTATTAACGCTTTTGTCCCTCTCTTTTGGGCGCTGGCACGTTGCCCCTAGGAGCTGAGCCACTTGCCTTTCATTTCGCTGTAATTGGTTGAAAATTTTCAGCGATATGAACAAACATAGTGGATGAAAAAAAAATGCAATTTACAGCAGCTTTCATAAATATTATGTCAAAAATACTAAATAAAGATCTGCAAACGGTAATAAGTTTTCAGAAACTGTAACTTGCAAGATGTACGAAAGGCGAAGAATGAGATATGCCACTGAAGTGAACAAGGGTCATTTTAGTTGTTTTTAGATTAGCACAAAGTTGAAATTGGGTACTTACGAGATACAAGCACAAGATATATCCTATTTAACACTAACCTCGACTATCATATGGTCAGAAAAGACGTCAACAACAATACGAATGCCTCTGCTGGCAGACACGAGTAGACAATGTACTGTTAGAAGATGGACGCCGAGAACAAACATGTGAAAGAAGCTATATTGATACTTGCAAGGAATACCAAGACCATGTATGCAAAATTTACCTACCAAACTAATTTTGATCTAATTGATTAATAACACTATAAAGATCATAAAAGTAAGTAAAGGGCTGTTATGCTAATCTATTAAATAATGATGAACACACACTCTACATGTTAAAGCTTTTGATAAGGTCTTACAAGGGATGGCTATGCAATACGTCTATATTTATAAGTCTAACTGCTTCATAATATCTTTGGTATAACACAATGACAACATGCTGACAACTGCAAAGAGATGTACAAGTGTCATCTCTGAGTTTACGGAGGCCCTGTGCAAAATTCAGTTTAACGACAAAAACGGGGCCTATAATAGAAAGCAAATAGTTTTCTTTAAAGATAGAAGGAGAAATAATTATTTACAAAGTGCCCTGGCTAGCATTTTTTAATGCAACACTTTAAATCAAATACATGAAGTCACATATCATATAAAACTTTTGAGGCCCCTAGAATTTGGAGGCCCTGTGCGACAGCACACCTCGCACACCCTCGTATACGGCATACAAAACACGTAGATATAAAAGTACCTGCAGCAACTCTTACTTTTTTACCATCTGAAATACAGAAAAGCATATCGTTTCCAACAACTGTGTCTAAACATACTTCAAGACCTAACACTTCAACATGTAATCTGTTGAGAGCTACTCCTCTTCAATAGCATAGGATGCCTAGTACACACATTTATGATAAATTTTTAGATACTTACGCATGGATGAAAAAAATAATAATAATAAAATAAAATAAACTTATGTTGGCTGAAGTTCTTCGAACAAGAAACTCAAGTAGTTCTGTTAATGTAATATTACCACTTTTTTATACGTTATCTAACATTCACCAAAATCATCATTCAATTTTCATAACTCATAAAACTTGATACCCTGTGGTACCATTTTGAAGGACGCTAGTGGCTCTGTTACGTCTATACATTTAAGCTAGTATCAAGTTTCCTAGAAAGAGCTAAGAAAAATGTACATTTTCGGGCGGCCCCCAAAGCAATGTTATCTGTCCATAAGTCAAACAAAAATAAGCTTAAACGATCCTTATATTTAGTTCAGTAGCCATTAATTATCAAAAGTAAGTGATGACGTATAGTCTACACCGGGTCACGGACCCGATTAGTAAACAATACTAATATTTAAGCCCGCTACGCGTGGCCCAGATTCATGACAGTTGGACTACCAACTGGATGGCTTTGGCCCATAAGGCCCAAGCCCAAAACATATTTATGGAACGGATAAAGGGATATCTTCTAAACAAGGAAGATATTCACTAG
>LBNU01039538.1:0-24296 GCA_014162995.1 Artemisia annua
CACCCTATTGTTCCACCCCACAGCAATCCTACACCCTTTAGGACTATCCACAGAGTTGGAGACCCAAGACCAGTCATCAAAAATCCCATTACACACATTATTAACAAATTTCTTTCTTAATTGAGTCTATAAAATACCAAACATACTAATATTATTACTACTAATAAGCTTTTTAACTTCATCTTGTCTAAGAGAATCACAAAACTCCCTTGACATTCCATGAAGCTATTTTTATCACCATTAAAAAAGAGAGGAGTTTGGTGCAATCTCACCTTGCACCAGATTAGCACTGCTCCAAACCACATTTGAAGCCATATCCTGGGTCATGAATGCAGCAGTACCATTAGTTTCCATGGCCACTTCCTCATTCATTCCATCTCTAATACCTTCCTCAAAATGAACATCAATTGTTGGGTTTATAGATTTAATGATACAAAACAAGAAGAATGAAAACAAGAGGGACTTAATGTGACAAAGGATGAAACTTCATATGCAAGAAAAAGATTACTACGGATCTTTTTATTATTTAGCAATATTCTTTGTAACCCTAATTATGTATTATATAAACAGAATACAGGGAATTGGTCTTTACACAAGTCTTCCACAATGTAATTTACAGAAAGGTGTATGTGTGTGTCTAGGGTGTGGTTCATTGTAAACGCCTAGACTAGAGTTAGTTGTTCGATACCTTCAAGATCTGAGGTGTCTTAGATCCCTGTTACAGTTAGGTAACACGTTATATTCTGATCAAATATAATTGGAGGTGATGATGGTAAAAAACCTTGTGTCAATAACAATTGATTTGTTTTAATCCACTGTGGATAATTGTTCATTGTTATTGTTGAACCCTAAGGCTCAAAACGATCCAAGAAACTATAATTACCACGTCATTAGTTTCTATCATCAATCATACCCTCAAATTTATTGTTAATAAGGCTCTCATACAGTTGAATCATTTCATCTATCCAAGTGTTTCTAACCACATGAGTTAGTACTAATTCAGACAAAAATAATAATTCAACCTCAGCCTTTTGTCTTTCTTTCACCCATCCATCTATAATACTAAGCTCACTTTTATAACACTCATCATAAGCTCTCATATAGGCTTGATTATGTGTCATCCCAGTCTCTTTCATCATCTCTTTACATAAATCATCAGCTTTCAGTTTAGCATTCATAGCTATATTAGTATGACCATAACTTATATCTTTTTGCAATTTAGAAATTCTCCCTTTCAAACCTTCCATCATTCTACTATTAACCTTAGCATTACACTTATCTTCATAATATTTCTTTAAGTCTATAGATCATCTGCTCTTCTCCTCCTCAACAATTTGCATTCCTAAATCACATGCCAAATCAATTTTACTTCTCATTTGTACCCATTCATCACTTCCAACTTCAACCTCATTCATTCCTTCATTAGCCAAAACATTAAAACTATCCTTCATATTGATATCATTTTGTTGCTTAGCTTGATTTTTCATTACCTCATTGGATTTAGCAATTTCTTTACCTTTATTATTATTACCCTTGCTATTACCTTACATGACCAGACCATCATCAATTTTCTTACCATTACCTTCCACGGGCACATACCTCCCATTATTACCTTCTCTACCATTCCTTTGATTCAAACCACCTCTACCACTGCTATTACTACTACCTCTGCCTCTGTTTTAAAACCACCTCTGTTAACATGATACCCATTGCTTTGCTGCCCCATATTTCTACTAGTACTAGCCCCATTGTTACCATACTTCTTTACTTCCTTCCATTCTTCCCCTTTATTATTGTTGTCATTCATTTTCCCTGTATTCTCACCACTTACCTTATCAGCTTCATTACTCTCCTTCACAGGTACCTCCCTTTTACTACAGGTTCTATCCTCATGACCAAAAACCATGCAGTTGTTACAATGAGGAGGCTTCCAAGTGTATTCAACCTTCAAATTCATAGATTTGCCCAAACTCTTATAACATACCTCAACATGCTCCACTAACTCCTGAGAAGCATCAACTTCAATCAAAACTCTGGCAAAGCTTGCTCTCCCATAAGCTTTCTCACACATAAAAGTTGTGATCCTATCCATAATAATAGGATTCCCAATTCTACTAGCTAAACGACTAATACCTTGCACATTCCAGGCTTCCAAAGATACATTCATGATTTTAACCCATATTGGAACCTTTGATGGTTCAGGCCTTTCCATGCATAAACCAGGTTCCCATTTTTGAACTGAACGATAAGAGATATAACTAATATAAACTAGAGATTACTAAATAAAATGTAAAAGGTTTTAAAAGGTGTAACGTACTAAATGTTTAAACTAACAACAAAAGAAAATGAACTAAGTTTAATTAGACTAAAGAGGTTTTAAGAAAATTTTGCAAGAGTTCCGTTTAGAAGTAAACGAAGCAAGACCTCACTCGATGAAACGATGAGGTGAAACTTGCCTAACTCGGCGTATAAAAGTAAAAGAACTTGACACAAGAAATAATTGACATACGACAAGAAATGAAATCTAGTTCATACTCGCAAAACATGGACTCATACTCGCAAACATGGACCAAACTCGCAAAATCATATGTAGCCAAGTTGATACTCACTACTCAATTTAGCATACTCGCTATTTGCAACAAAAATGAAACCATACTCGCGAAACATGAAGTGATACTCGCAATTCTTGAAATACTAGACCCCTTACTCGCAAACATAAACTCATACTCGCATAACCCTAACTGCTAGAAAACTAAACTCGCAAAAATTAAAAACCAAACTCACAAAAATTAAGTGAAACTCGCAAACATGGTACCTAACTCGCAAAACTAGTTAGCCAAGTTGAAACTCGCTAACAAGAAAGCTTACTCGCAATACAAAGACCATACTCGCAATTTAGAAGACATACTTGCAACAACAATTCGAAATTTACTCATACTCGCTAGAACTTAGACTCATCCTCGCTAAACCCTAAAACCAAACTCGCAAAACATGAATTTAGACGCCGGAACTTTTTTAAACGTGAGACTAATGAGTAAAACTAATAAATACTTATGAAAACTTAATGATAAGACTAGTTTTAATCACAAATAAGCTTGTGTATAAGCTAACGATTCGAAAATAAGCACTAACCCATATTTTTTATTCTTATTCGAACCAAAATACATGCAAAGGTGATGAGACTTATAAAAGCTTTTATAAAAGATTAAGATTATGTAAACAAAGATTGACAATAAACTCAAAACTTATAAAGATTTATAAGAAGAAAGATTAAGATGTGTAGAAAAAATAGAACAAGTATTAAGACATAAAATAAAAAATGCATTCATCCAAATAAAACTTACACAATTAAAAACTTAAAACAAGACTCAAGACTTACTAGCTTCAAAATGAAGCCACACATGGGGTGACTCTTTTCCACATCTGATGCTCGTTTTAGGCTTTTTGGTTGATTTTGATATTGTTTTTGCAATATCCTTTCCTGCACAGTCACAAACACAAAAACACGATATCTTTGGCGTTTAACGTTAGTTTTTGGTCTTTTAAAGTCTGAAAATGGTGAATAAAAGGTATGTGAATAAGCACATACCAAAATCCCCCAGACTAAGGTATTGCATGCCCTCACGCAATGTAATCACGTCACGCTTTAGTGATAAATAATTTCACACCTCTCTTTACTAACTTTGAAAAGTAGCAAAATGTTCAAGATAGATGCGAAATCATTTATTCCCTAAAACGCCCCGGTTTTCCATTTTTTGACTATGTACATCCTATATTACACCACTTTAGCTCATGACGGTGTGCTTGACTTTCATTATCTTTCAATAACGATTAAGGGTCATAGAGCAAGAATACGATTCATAGAAAAGTGACCGATTGGATAAAATTCATCGTCCCTGATTTTTCACAAGCCCCCAAACTAAGCGTAAAAACAGATCATTGTTTAATTACAAATTAGATGCTAACGCTATCCATGGAAGTTACTCGTGTACCTCTTGCTCCCATTTTCCTATTTTTGTATCTCATTATTTTATTTTTGTGAGAGAAATGAATTTCTTCATAAGCATCTCGTTTCATAGTTTTTAATCCGATAAAGATACCAAATCAAGACGCTAAGTAGTTATGGATCTTCTCTTAAGAAGGTTTGCTCGAGAAATGTGGTCCACATCAAGGATATAGGATACATACAAAGACTTTGGAATACATCAAAATAGACATAAGTTGGAGAGTACCTTCACGTGCACCTCATGCGCCCGATCTAGGATCATTCGCATGCACCTCACGTGCTACCAACTTTAGTCTTAACACTTAAACTCATAATCCATAAATCTTCAACATACATCCTTATTCTTTTTTTTTTTTTTTCTTTTCTCATTTTTTTCTTTTTCTTGATACTTTTTTCACTTTTTGTTTTTCTTTCTTTTTCTTGCCTTAGTAACTTCTCAACTCCGAACCTTCACGGTTTCAATCCAAGACCTACCGCCAACTGCTAGGGTTGGAATCTAGGATCCAAGGCCCGATCTCAATCCGAAGTCTTAAAGCACCTTAGCTCATACATAACAACGGGCTTTAGGGTAGCTCCGAAACCACATGCGTACTACGCAATACAACGAAATACAATACAATACAACTCAACTGGCGTGTATCCTTGATGTGTACCCAATTTTTCAAGCAAAGATTCTCTTAAGAAGATAAAGAACTACTCATCGACTAAACCTAATATCTTTAATTATTTAGCACAGATATAGGGTGAAGTAATTTTGTGGGAACAAAAAGTCATGAGTACCTTCGATGAGCTTTAAAGAGATCCAACTACTCTATGCTTAGCATCTAACTTCTAAAGAAACTCTATCATTTCTCGTTCTTCGCAAAATTTAAAATCCCAAATAATGAGATCCGCGAATGCTTAGCCGATAATCTTTCACTTCTTTTATTTCTTTTATTTTATTCTTAATCAATTTCGTTAATCAAAAATTTCAAAACACCAAAATAATATAACGTTTGCAATTTCAATTTTATTTATCTTAGTTTTATCAAGTTTAATGTTTTCTTTTGTTCATAATTCTGTTTCTCTTAAAAAATACGTTCTCATTTTCTAAGTTGTTATTAAATATTAAAGTTTTCTCGTAGTGTAGTTAACAACCAAATCTCAATCTTTAAACCTATTCACTTCACATAACTCACGATTTTGAGCTGACTAGATCCATTCAACCCTCGTTGGGACTACGACTCGAGGTTTGTGCTTTGCACCTTACTAGAACGGCTTCATCATGAACAAAAAAAGGCTTACTATCAACAAGCCAAGGACCATTTTCTAAGACAAATTCCATACCCTCCATTGATCTAAACTTAATAAACAACAGTCCACATTCATTAGTAATTATCTCAGCAACTTGTTGGGCTCTCCACATTCTTCTTAGATGGCCTGAGATTTCATTAGAGTTCATTTTCATCCCCACAAAATAACCCACCAAAGTCAAATCCCATTTCTTACTACCTTCTTCAATGATAGGGTCCATATCCACCACAACTCTACCCTGTTGATTAACACTAACAGGCACTTTAGACAACTTATTGTTTCCTAAACCAGTTGAACCTTTAAAGGCAGAAGCAAATGAAACTTTAGGTTGTACATTGCCTTCCAACATCACAGTATCCATGCTTTCCTTACCAACCTCAGCAACATTCTTACCACTTACATTACCAACAGTATCTCTTAAACTAGGCCATGGATTCACATTTTTAGCCTCATTAAAGTTTTTAGCAGTGCTCTCATTCATAGAAGTATTACCCTTACCCTGTTTAGGATTCAACACAGGATTCTCCTCCACAGGTATAGGTATATCATTAACCACATAACTATCATTTTTATATCTAGTATTACCATTCTTAGAAACATTAACAGGTACTTCATTATTAATAACATCATTAGCAACAGCATTTTCATTACTCTTACCAATCATAGAAACAACAGGTGTCTTACCATGAGTGTTACCCCCAAGGCTTGACCCTTCACCACTTTTAGACACACCCTGACCACCAACCTTCAACATAGCCTCATTTTCCCCATCACTACCCTCGAAATCATCATCCTTAGCCTCCATATCCTCTGTTCCATCAGCTTCAAACTCCATACCTTCCATTCCCTTACTCAAAGACTTATTTTTACCACTACCCTTCTTAGTATTCTTCTTAACACTCAAAGAAGATTTAGAACCTACACCAGAGCTCTTAATAGCCATCTTATTATCATTACCCAAATTCCTAGTACTCCTTTTAGTTCTAACAAATTCATTAGGACCATGAGGAGGTGGAATAGAGTCAGGAATAGAATTAGGGTTTATGGGATCTGGGTTTGGTGGGTGGGGATTCAATTCCGATATGATAACAAATGATTTCAGACAACAATCATACTATGAAGAATACAAGGATGATTATATGGAAGTTTGGAAACAAACGGAGAAATTTTAATGAGGTGAGAAAAGGACACACAGTAATAACGGAAATAAAATGAATTTATTTAAGACAAGTGTGTATGAATAAATGTAAGAAAATTATATGGATGTATAGATCTTGAACAGTAGAACACAAAACAAAAATCAAAATCTAAATCCAATGGTGAAATTGAATTTAGATGATGAATTTCATCATAAAATGTGAAGACATCTTAGAGAGAGAAAGTAGTCATACACTCTTGCCCTACCATCCAAAATAATACATCATAGGGGCCTCGGTTCTCCCCTTACACTTGAACTTTTACATACTTTACAAATAACTAATCAAATGACTCGAATTAAGATAATCGAAACACTTGGAGTACTTTTTTAAAATATTTAGCACATATGGGGGTAATAATGTTGTTCTTCCCCATTACTCCATTACACTAGTACTTTACCCATGAGTCCCAATCGTCCCAAAACAATATGTACAAGGATATGACTCGACTTAGCAACCATGTAATCAATTAGATAATTAACTAACGGTTTAACAAATGTTGTCACCATAATGCACTAAAGGTGAGTGCATACAAGGTAGGCTAAGGCTATTTGGGTGTACATTTAAGTGGGGTGTAACAAATTCTTCCTTTAAGTAAGATGCTTAAAGTTAGAAACGAAAAGGATGGGCTTTGGAGGGTATACTAGGGGTATCGTGAACCAAAGATGGGTACAACGCAAGGGTGTGGGAGAAATACTTGACCGATGTAGCCAATGTAATTATAATACAGGTGTAAAACATGGGTTAATCCTAATGCCTCTTATCATGTAGTAAATCTAACTACAAGAATGTAGTCTCACTTGTGGATTTGGGATGGTCCTAACGCAAGTTCTAGAATCTAAGTGCTACCGGTACACACATCATAGAATAGATGCTTTTCCTACCAATTCTAGGGGCGAACCTCACATATTTGGGGTGGAAAATTTTTTTAGTGGTACAGTTTTGTGCTAGTCATATAACTCCTATCCATGAGACGCTCATTAAGACCAAAGTTTCACTCCTAAATATTGAAAAAAATTTTAAATTTGGCCCTAAAATTACCCTAACAGGTATTTCTCTCAGTTTTATTACACATCTACCATTAAACAAACAAAGATCAAGTGTAATTGCATTCTCTAAGGTATCGTAGTTTACCCCCCCCCCCTTACACTTAAGATGAACATTGTCCCCAATGTTCAAATAACAAGATGTAAAAGAAAATAAGTTAAAGAATGAAATCAAATACTCCCCTGATTCGCACGGTAGATAAAGTGGTAACATGGTTAGATCTTCTTCCAAGAAAATGAACGCTCAAAGCTTCCCTTCCGAAATATAAATCATCTTCTTGTCCAAAATAACCTGTTAAACCTGAGAAAACAAACACGAAAACCTGCATAACATCGGCGGGATAAATCTGTATAGGGATATAATGCTTGTGGAATGAATATTTTGCAGATTCCTGGAGTTTATAAGTTAGAGATTTTATAAGGCATTTTATGATTCCTGAAGAAAAACAAAACTTTCAAAAATTCCATAAAACTGAGCCTGACACCGTCAGACTGGGGCCTAACGCTGTCAGAAGTGATCTGACAGATTTTCATGTTAAGTTTCCAGAAAATTTCTGGAAAGACTCAATTCTTAATTCTTGGAAATCCTGCAAAATATTATTATGACTCGCTACAAGCATTTGACTCAAACAATTACTAATATGTATGTCAATTTAATATTGTTATGATTCATGTTCATTTGTTCTTATAAAACGATTTGGATTTCCCTTACACTTATCTTTTGCAAAATACCTTTATATGTAGTTAAGAAGAAGTTAAAAACAAAATAAAGCATTTTCACAAGTTAGAAACATGAATCAATAACAATAAAAATTAAAACATTCATATGTGGAAGCAAATAAAATCAAACAAACAAATAAATAAACACACAAAGCTTGGGTTGCCTCCCAAGAAGTGCTTTTCTTTATTAACGAGTCTTGTAGCTAGACTCAAAGTCGGGCTCTATTACGTAACTCCATCATTGGTCACGTCCTTTAGGTCATCCTCGGGCTTAGGCTTATATTCTTGACCTAGTTGCAAGCATTCTTTGTAGAACCCAAATATCCTACTCATAACATAGTCTACTCCTTTACTTCTATCCTTGTCATTCCTATAGTAGACCGCTTGCTTGTGCTCTTTCTCAAGGTTAGATAAAAGCCGGTATTGTTCTATCTTATAAGGCATTTGGTAAGCTATATCATCGGTCTCATCCTTGAACCTAACTATCCCTAGAGATGGGTCATAATTCATTTTAGAGGCCTCAACAAACGGCTTTCCAAAAACTACTTGAGCTAAGCATGCATCTACTATCGGACGAATATCCTCAACGATCACGAAGTCGGTGACGTAGGTGAAATTCCTACATATACATGTAATCCCCTGACTCTACCTACAAAATTGCTTATCCATCCCGTGCTAGGAAATGTCCTAAGTCCCAATTGCTTTTTCATTATTAGATTGTAGTGGGCCCTAGTCATGATGTTTATTGGAGACTTAAGATCTATGTAAGCCTTCCAAACATGCAAGTAACCTATATTACATGGTATGTTGAGATTGGATGGGTCGCCTGTCTTAATGATTTGGTTACCTAAGAATTATGGTGTTTCGGGGTCATTGAATAAATCCTTATGGTACGCCCGTTCTTCCTTAGTGGGTAACCTATCGAAGCAATCCTCTTCATCATCTACTTCTTCTACTTCACTTATCTTAACTTCCTTATCAACCTCAACTTCCTTAACCTCATCCTTAGGTTCAATTTCTGTTCTAACATCATTCTTTTCACTTTCTTCCTTATTCTTATAAATTGGCTTAATAGTGACGACATTGACGAAGTGGACATGTTTGGATGAAGAAGGGTTTTTGACTTGGGGTCCGTTATTTGTGTTCCTAGCGTCCTTATGTGGAGGTGATAGCAATTGGTTGTTGAGGGCCTTCAATAAGTTGTCAATCTTATTGGTTATCTCTACTTTTTGTTGATTAAATTCGGATGTGAATTTAGCTATACGAGCTTCTTGAGATGCCATAAAATTTGACATCAATACTTCAAAGTTATTGGTACTACCAAAGATGTTGGAAGGATTGTTGTTGAAGGTACGATTCGAGGAGGGACCGTTGGGTTGAAAACGATTAGGTGGATTGGGGGAATTGTTTTGGGGCGTGTTTTGGTTTTGTTTCCACCTAAAGTTTGGGTGATTTTTCCAAGATAGGCTGTAGGAATCACCGTAAGGGTTTGGCTCGGGTTTGAAAGTGTACCACTTGTCTCCCGCTCCGTCGGTACGCGAGGATGCGTAGTCCGTAAAAGCTTGTTCGGGGAGTTCCATGCAATCACGAGTGTCGTGGGGACCACTACATAATTCGCACAAAGAAGTGATTTTGTTCACTTGACTTGATGGTTTAGGAGCCTCGTAGGATTTCATAAGAAACTTGACTTGGTCTTCAAGTTCTATAATCCTACGGTCGGAAGTGCTTGAACTGTTCGAAGGCAAAGATATTGCCTTGACCGTTTCATTCAAATCACGGGGATCATTCCAACTTTCGTTATCATAAAGAGCAAGATCTTCTAGGAGATCCCATTATTGTTCCGCACTTAGATCACGTAGCTTACCACGGGCCGCTTGGTCAATGGTTTGCCTCGTGGGTGGATTGATATGGTCGTAGAAGATTTGGACTTGGAGCCAAAGGTCTATGCCATGGTGAGGGACTTTTTGAAGTCCTTGAATCGAGTCCATGCCTCGTAGAGGGGTTCGACTTGACGTTGTTGGAACATCAAGATATCATTCCTTAGCTTGGTAGTCCTTCCCGGTGGGAAAAACTGAGCAAGGAAACGAGTTGTGAGATCATCCCTAGAGGTGATGGATCCTGTGGGTAGACGCTCTAGCCACTGACTAGCTTGGTCTCGCAGAGAGAATTGAAAGAGACGCAGTCGGGTCGTCTCTCGAGTTTCAACATCAAGGTCTATGGAATCTACGATCTTAAGGAAGTCCTTGAGGTGATGATTAGGATCTTCGGAACGAAGTCCATGGAATGCACATCTGCTTTGCACCAACCGGATGGTGTCGGATCGCAATGGAGACACATTGGCTCCTTGGGTGAGCTCAATGGTGTTTCGATAGCCTTGGTGGCTAGGATGGGAGTATTCTCCTAAAGTACAGGCTCTAGGAGGTTGGTTTGGTTGGGGATGGTTTTGTTGTGGTGGTGGGTTGTTGGGATCAAGGATATTACCACCTTCCATGATGTCGGATGGTAATGGTTACGAACAAGGATACGAAGAAATAAGATAGACTAAAGAAATCCTAGAAAAATAAAATGAAAATCTCACTAGAAAGGAATCTAGCAAGTAGACCTAATAAAATAAAGATTCAACCTAAACAATAACTATTCCCCGGCAGCGGCGCCAAAAACTTTGATGCGTGAGATTGCGACCACGCACTAGGGTTTTACTTCTCAAGGGATCTTGAGAAGCTTGCAATCCCCACCAGGCAGTGTACCTGACCTATGTAGTATAGTGTAGTGGCAAGTACCGGGGGATTGATCGTTCTCTAAGGGAATAGTGTCGTTAGGATTGAAAAACTACTCTAATAGGTCTAGGGGTGAGGGAAGATTCTTTTTGTATTTTTATATTTTTAGGAAAGCAAGTAAAAATCTCGGGTTTGAAAGAGTGGGCGGAATTAGTTGCTAGTCAACTAACCCAAATAACTACTAATGCAAATAAAATAAAATAACAAGAAAATAAATGTTTGTGAAAACTATATGGAGAGAAGTGTGTTTACTTAGATTTCCTTACTCCCTAACTATCTTGTACCGATTGATTAGTGTGTATTAATTGCGTGGATGACGGATTGTATTCCTTAATAACGGTTGTGGGGGTGTGTACGGACTTCCCCAACTCTATAAGCTCCTACTTCACTCCTATGTCGAACCGGCTAAGAAGCTCCTAACATGGGATTACTAGAATTCGCTCATGCATTAAATACAATCAAATAACCTTAGTACACCTTGGTTCATGTTTCTTAAGACGTTCAAGCATGTTACCAATTGGAAGTCTGCCAGTTTTCTTAAGCCTAACATCGATAAACATTCATCCAATACAATTAATAACACACCATTCAATCAATAATCAATAGTTAGGTTTCATTAGATATAAGCAAACACAAAGAAAACCTAGCCTAGCATGTTAAACAAAAGACAAGAATAAAATAGAATCAAACAACACATAGACATATTGAAGATTAATTGATTACTTATCTTCAATGTAACATGGATGATCTCAAGGTGAAAATCCTTGAAAAAGCTGCTAAAATTCGTCTAGGGTTTCTCCCTAAAAAGTTCCACACTAATGACTAAAAATTATGAGAATATATATAGGAAAACAGATCTAATGGCGTCATGTTGTAGCCTTGACGCCGTCACCTCGCCGTGCTTAGGGTTTCTTGATGGCCTTCTTGACGCCGTCCCCCTTTAATCTCCCAAAATCCATTATGGCCTATCAAGGCTTGACGGCGTCACATCCATGCTTGACGCCGTCACGGGTACTATTCCAGCAGATTTTAGCACTTTGTCGAATTCTTCACTTTTATGCTCCAAAAACGTCCAACATGCTTCCTTTTTCAGATTTCTTCTCCAAAGTACCTAAAATGACAAAAGGAACGATTTAGGGCAATATTTGCTCAAATAAATACGATTTAGGGCTTAAATGACCCCCGAAAAGTGGTACACTTTTCGCATTATCACAATACCTTATGCATAATTAAGAACCCTGTTTTTCACTCTAAAACAAAGCATATTGAGATAAGACACAATTTTATTAGAGATTGTTTTGAAAAGAAGTTGATTCAAATTGTTAAAGTCCATACTGATCAAAATGTTTCAGATCTACTTACCAAACACTTTGATGTAGGTAGATTTCAATATTTGATTGCAAGTATTGGAATGATCAATCTTTAGAAAACTTATCTCTCTGGGTTTTGTAAAGTTTTTGTAAAAGTATCTGTACTGTTATTGCTCTTAAAGTTTGTTGTCATTGCTAATTTTGGAAAATGCTGCTATGTCCACTCTGCTGCTATATTGAAATTCGGCTGCTGAGTTGGATCTTGCTATTTTTGCTATTGTGGGCTTGTATGTTTTGTAGTTTGGACTAACATTTTTGTTAGGATCTAAGTTTATCACTGTTTATCAAGTCTCGGTTATTTCAGTACATCTAATAGGTTGCTACTATATTTAGTTTACTTATGTTATGAATGAAGTCCATTATATGTCCAATGCGCCTCAAAGCCCACGATTTAGACAACATAGGGAGGAAGGGAGTGTTGCCCTATTCCTCACCTATAAATAGGACCTCATGTAAAACATTTCATTTTGTTGGTTATTTCATTATCTTAAGGAAACTATTGCACTTTCATCTTTTTTATTGATTTAATCAACCAAACTCTATTCTCATCTAATTTCTACCAAAACCAATACTTGTGTTTACAATATGGTGACCTAACAAGTGGTATCAATCGCTAGAAGAAGGTGTAATTTTTGTTTTTGTTTTATACGAACCAAAAATTTGTTTTTTACTTGTTATTTTTCAAAAAGTTTGTTACTTTCTTGCTTGTTTCATGTTTATATCACATCTTTGTTTTCAAACTTGTGCTACAAACCCAAAAAATCAACAAAGTCTCAAAATTTTTCAAAAATATTATTGATTCGAAACTTGTACTTGTTTCCGAGATCTTAGAGATTTTTGAAAAGTGGTTCAAGTTTGCAACTTTCTTTAAGATTTCATCATTTTAAGGTTAGTTGTACAAGAATCTTGGATAAAAAACGTATTTTTGGCTTGCTTTTTACAAAAACAAAAACTGCCCAAATTTGACTAGTTTTCGAGAACTCACTTTACACAAACTTTCGAGATCAGGAAGGTTTGCTCCATAGGTGTTTCCGTTGCTTACTCAGTGCTTTTCTCTCTTGTATAAGAAAGAAAACACTTCGACTCGTTGGATATTTTCAATTTTGTATAATCTCGAAAATTTTGGCTTTTTTTTCGAAATCTTGAAAGTTTTCGAGAACATACATTCTTTATCGAGAACTCTCTTTGTTTTCGACAAATTTTAGTGTTTTCGAAATCCTTTCATACACTTTCGAGAACTTTGCTGGTTTCACTAGTTTGTGTGATCTCGATAAGTTGCAATTTATCGAGAACCTGTTTTCTCTAGAACATAGACAACTTTCGAGAACTTTGAGTTTTTTCGAAAACCCACAAGAACCTACTAATTTTTCGAGATCACATCACAACTTTCGAGAACTTTGGACTTTGACTGACTTTCGAGATATTCAACATACAAAGTTTCGAGAACACACTTGGGATAGTTTTCGACAATTGGCTCAACACTTATACCTTCTACAAGATCCATTTACACACAAGACTTTCATCATGTCTCAACCACCGTATTACAACTTTCATCATCAACAACTACCTCAATCTCCACATTTTCCAATCCAACAAATCACTCCACCATCGAAACAAACTCATTGGTTTGACCAAATGTGTGAAGTCATAACCACTCAACAATCAAGGCATGAAGCAGGTTCACTTGACACACCACCAATGCTCACACCCGGTAACTATGTACAGTGGTCAAGTCGATTCCTACGATTTCTTGAACTTAAGAAACCACATGGCAAATACATGAGACAAGTAATCACTAAAGGTCCGTTTGTGACACTGGTATGTGTCAATTTACACATACCTTTTACCTTATAAAACGGACCTAAACGACCAAAAGCCTAGCCAAATATGCCAAATATATGTGTTTTTGTGTTTATGATTGTGCAGGTACATATATTTCAAGAAATGGACAAAAACCAAGGAAAACACGATAACACGAGCACGAGATTTGGAAAGAGTTCAAAAGCCGAGGCCCGGGAAGCATTTTTCAAGACCGGATCAATAATTGAGCTAAATTTGTCAAAACCAATCCTTGAAGATTCACAATTGTCAAATATGGTCCATGGATAAAAGTTTGAAATAACGGCAGAAGAGACCCTTGAAGTTTGCAAATTATCAAAGTTAATCCCTTAACTTTATTATCTTATAACCTTAACCAAATAAATAAACCCAAAACTGATCCAAAACCCACGGCCCAACTCCTAAATTAATAAAACCCGGCCTACTCATTCTCCTGGTCAAACCCCCACTAACCACTCAGTCAAACTATAATAAAAAATACCCAGAGTTACCGCCCCCCAAATCCCAAAAGTTTACCTAGGCAAAACACTGTTCTATGAACCCTAGATTTACCCCGTTTCACTTTAACCACAATTAAGGGCAATTGTGACTTTCCACACATGTTTCTAGAAGACCCTGACATGGCAGGCCTGCCATGTCAGTGATCCATGTGAATTTGAGTGCTCATGATTTGGGAATAATGAATCCAAGGGCTGATATTGATGAGATTGGAGAGCACGTTTATCCAAGGGTTCATATCAACTTAAACAAACACAGATGTCACCATGATTGATGAATTGGCTTCTAGGGACTTCCTCATCTCAGCCTATAAAAGGAACTCCTCACAACACAATTCGACTGGTTAGATTCTAGGGTTTAGTATAGGAGTAGTGTAGTTTAATGTTTTTTTATTTTCAGTTAAATTCCAATTGTAATCCAAGTTTAAGCTTTTTAATAAAATTTCATTTATGTTAAATCTTTGTTATAGTTTAATTTGTTGTTCAAAACTTTCATTATTGCTTTTACAAGTTCATTAAAACCTTCTTTATAGCTTGTAGTTAATATTTCATGCTTTAAATCAGTCTTTAAGAAATAATTTCAAAAAGTCAACAAAAGTCAAAGTGGGTGAAATTTGATTCAGAGGTGTATTGTTGGATTCAATTGTTGTTAGTGGTGGTTCAGAAGCAGTTATAGCCTATCAGAGATAGGCCACAGGGAGAATAACCTCACTTTGTGAGGCACGGGGTTATAAGTAAGAGTTCCATTTCATTTTTTTAGTACTTTACTGTTTAATCTAGTAGTATAGTGATTTTGATGCTATTTTACTTTGATATGTTGTTGATTAAGTGTTAGATTTGGTATCTTAGTTGTGTAATCAGTTTGTTGCTTGAATGTTGGATTTGATAGTTGACTGCTAGTATTTTGAAGGACATGTGATTCTGATTTCCAGTGATTCATTGATGTTGCTTACTGATCATTTGGCTTTTATTATAGATATGTGACTCAGTTTGATCAAAGTTGAGGTGAATTGTAGTCGTAATCGATATGTAGTGTTAAGTAGTTTATAAAGGACTGTTTGGCTCATTTGTTCTTTGAGATTTCTAGTTGGTTTTCTGCTTAGTTCTCTGTTTATTTAGGTTGCATTAGACTTAAATTAGTCATCTTAGTCATTTACTTGGACACTTCATAGCTAATAGTCAAAATTACTTGCATCTCCTTATTGCCTGCTCATTTTTGATTAACTGTTATAGTGATTATGATCCATTGTTGCTATTTGTGTTTGAGGTTATGATTTAAGTGATTACACAAGTTCATTCAACACCTAGGATAAGATCTGAGCAGTTAAAACTCAACTTGGTCAAAGGTTAAGTGCAAAAGAAAAAGTCAAAGCTGCAGCCTTAATTGAGTTTTCACTGCTGAACTGAGGCCAAATTAGTGTTCAATTGATGTGTTAAAATTTGGGCTTTTGGTGTTTTTGTGATCTCTGCTGGGTGGTCTTCCTTTTGCCCCCTTAATCTTTCACTCTTCAGCTTATTTGAGTGCTTATTTTCAGTCTACAAGTTAGGCCTTTTAGAGTAGTTGCTGAATTTTTAATGTTGAGTGCATTTAATAGAATTAGCTTATGATTTCTGTTTACTTGCTTGTTTTGAGTTTGTATTAGTGTGTTTGTGCCTCATTATCTGTCCTGAGCTTATTTGTTTACATTTGTGCTTATTTGAGCTTATATATTTGCTTATTTTGGACTGTTTGCTTCTCATTTGCATTTATAATTGTTCATTTTGGTCAAAATCTAGTGTTTCTAAGCTTATTTGAGTTTAGTGATCCTTCAGTACAAGTTACAAAGAGTTTTGATACAAGTGCTTATTAATAAGCACCTGTATTAAGCTGAAATAAGCCGAATAAGCACTTTTCCAAATTAATTTTAACTTTTCTTATTTTTCTTAGATTTCAAATATTATTTTAGATTTCTCATAAAAATTTCAGAATTTTTCTCATTCATTTACTATTTCTTTTTATTTTTAAATAGTTTTTAGAATTTTAAATCATTTTTAATTACAAAATAAATCACAAAAAGACAAAAATAGTTTCTGATTTTATTTTTAAATTTTCATTTTCAGTTTAATAAGATTTTTAGAAAATAAATTTGTTGAACAAATTTTTCATTTTATAATTAGTTTAGTTTACTTTTATTAAATAAAAATACAAAAATAGTTTTTAATTCTTATTAAATAAATAAAAAGCAAAAAATAATAATTTTCCTTTTCCTAAAATTTTCCTTTATTATTTTTAGCTTAGAGAAATTTAAATTGCATCCCTAGAGTTAGATTTGCATTAGTTTCACGTTTTTAGTTGTTACGTTACGTTTATTTTACGTTTCTTAATTCGTGTTTCGTTTTGAATTTACGTGTGCCTTTATTTGATCCCGAGAACTTAGATTGCGTTTAGTTTCCCTTTCATTAGTGTAATATTCATCATTATCATCTTATCCCGTTCACTACACGTTTTCGACGCGAAAATCGAATTTCCATTCACACCTTCACACGGAACGACTCGGGAATACGTATTTCTAGCGTATTTCTTGGAGAATATAATAATATATATTGGTTTTCGCGAATCAATTTCATGGCGCCGCTGCCGGGGAAGGTTGAAGTGAATTTTGGTTTTCGTTTTTGAAAAAATCGTTGTTTTGAAAAACCTTCCTTGTATATATTTTCTTATATAAAAGGTAAAAATCAAAAATATTAAACACTTTTCCTAAAGTGTTTGAAAAATTCCAAAAATATAATAAACATCCTCGGTCTTCCGTTGATGGAGGGCGGTTGTAAACCCAAATAAGTTTGAACGCAAAATAGATTGTGAAATTATTCGGTTTTGGATTACTTTAATTCTACAACCAACTCCTTCGTTGTGAGTAGATTTGAAGGAAACGATTTCGGGTGACGAATCGATCATAAAAAAATTACAAAACAAAAGAAAAATACAAAAATATTGTGATTTTAAAGTTTTCTTTAATATAAAAACCAAAAATATTTTCGTTTTCAAAATTTGTTTTCACTTTTATTTTACCTTACTTTTATCTTAAATCGTTTTCACGTCATAAATACCAAAAATAATCCTCTTACCCTCTTATCCGTTTAATTCTTCTTCTCTAATCCTCTAAATCGTTTAATTCTATCTTTATCTCGTCTTATGTTTAATTCTTATGGATCCGATTTGTGTTAATTGTGGTGAACCGTTCTTTGAAGGTTGTTGTGTTTGGTGTACGTGTGAACAATGTGGTAGTGATATTCATGACGGCGTTTGTTGGTTTTGTAATTCTCCCGCGTATGTTCAAAATGCAATACTTCAAAACGTTCCCGATTATTATCCGACACCACCACCACCTTCGTTCACTTGTTTTAATTGTGGAAATCCATCCGACGAAGGATTACAGTGTGGAAAATGTTTTTGTAATCAATGTGGATACACGAATTGTATATGTTACGTCCCATGTGCTGAAACGTCTTATGCTTGTTTTGATAATTATCCTCAAAACGATTTTAATCTTCCTTTTCAAAACTCGTATGAGCAAGTACCAAATTACAATGGTGATTCTTTTCAAAATTCGTCAAATTTTCAAATTTCGGATGAAGTTATGGAGGCACTGAAATCCTTTGGTGAGATGTTACGAAAGTTTACGGATAATCGTGTTACTCATACTCCCGAGCCTTGCGAGAAGTCTATTGCAGAATTACTTGCTGAGGAGAGAGCGTCTAATCCTTTTAAAAATTTTATCTACTTTGATTCTAACGACGATGATGAGAAAATTACGATCGTTCTTAATCCTCACAAAGCTTCTATTGTTTCTCCCGTAGAACCCGAGGACTCTCTAACAATGGGGGATGAGCCTCTTAACACTACTCCGACAACGGAATCTGACTTATTCAATGAGTCTAGTGTTAAGAATATCGTCCCAATCCCAAGTGAGTCCGGGGAAAATTCTAACGGTGAAGTTGTTCAAAATACTCCTCTTGATATATCCGAAGATAATCCCGACTTTTTCCATCCTTCTCTCACATCATTTGAAGGAAGTGATTCCGTTTCGGATGAGATCGACGCTTTGCTTGCGATTCTCACAATGAGTATACTACGAGTGATGATGACTCTTGTGGAGATATCGATGTTGAGGAATCGCGTTCCAATTATGAGTTTGAAGAGACGAAGGATTTTGACCTTAATGACGATGAGATTGAAGATGATTTACTTCGTGAAAAACTATCCAATATCAATCTTCCGACTAACTTTGTCCCTGGTGATCCTAATGCTGATCCACCCATATATGATTCACGAAGACCTCTTACTGACGCTCAAATCACTGCTGAACAAATACTTCACAAAGAAGCAGATGAATATGCTATGGTCTATATTCTTCAAGGCATACCAAATCCGATTTTTCGCAGTGTTGATGCTCAGAAAACAGCTAAAGCTATGTGGGAACGTGTTCATCTCCTAATGGAAGGTACTCAATTGAATAAAGAGGACATGGAATCTAAACTTTATATGGAATACACACACTTCATGATTGAGCCAATGGAATCACTTGAGTCATATTACCATCGCTTCACAAACATCATTAATGACCTCGACAGACATAATATCATCTTACCAAAGATTGCTATCAACACAAAGTTTTTAGGATGTCTTGGTCCTGATTGGCAGAAGTATGTGACGTTTGTTCGACAAGCAAAGAATCTTCATGAGACACCATATGGTTTGTTGTATGACTATCTGAAATACCATCAACATGAAGTGGACAAAGATCGCGCTCTCAGAGGAAACTACTCACAGCCCCCACCTACAAACTCTTTGGCGCTTGTTGCTCAATCACATGTTCCTTCTCCACCACTACAACACAATGTTTATCCTCCAGACCAGGCTTATCTTAACTACCCATCTCAAAACCACACAACTCAGTACTCATCTTATGATTCAACAATGCACCCTCCTGCAAATCAATTTGCCTCATATGACAACAATGACACCTTGTCTACACAACACACTGCTAATGATGACGATGATGATGAGGACTTCAACAGTCTTAACCAAGGAATTGCACTAATTGCTCGAGCTTTCAGCAAATTCTCAAACAAGTCCAACAATCGTCTTCGCACATCTTCCAACACAAGGAATCAAGCTGTCATTCACGATGGTCGCGTTGAAGTTCAGAATCGTAACAGTGGAAGATTTGGATCGGGTGGTTATATGGGTAACTCCAATTCTGGACAACGGTTTAATTACAATGGAGGATTCAGGAACAATGGTGGTGTCCCTCAGAAAAAGGCTGAAATTGTTGAAACTGGGAATACTGAATCAGGGAATACAATCATCAGATGCTACAACTGCAATGGGATAGGTCACTTGGCAACTGCATGTCCGTCACCACGAACTCAAGGCAGCAAGTATCACAAGCAGGCATTACTCCTAGCTCTCAAAGATGAAGCCCGTAGCAACAACAATGCTAACGACAACAGCTTCATGGCCAACATGCATGAACTCCACATGAGTGACTCGGGCCCAGTGTATGACACTGATGGTCTGTCTCAGGTAACTGATCTTAACTCATGCCTGATACATGAAATTACTTCCCCATCTGCATCTGCATCTAACAAGGAACAAGGTGTTCAAAATGAATCATTGTTATCTACACACGCGAATAATCAAATGAACACAAAAGTTATATTTGATGATTATGATCAAATTAACCCGGTTGTCACATTTGATGATTCGGATACTAATCATGTCAATGATAACAATGCTCACGTTGAACATCTTGATCCTTTGCCTGGTCCAGATTCAGAACTTCAGACCCTTCTCATGACTAGTCAATCTCAAAATATTAAATGTCAAGAGCTTAATGATAGATTGAAAGAGAAAAATGCATTATTAACTAGGGATATTGAGTGCTATAAATTTCAACTGAATAATGCTGANAAACTGGGAATACTGAATCAGGGAATACAATCATCAGATGCTACAACTGCAATGGGATAGGTCACTTGGCAACTGCATGTCCGTCACCACGAACTCAAGGCTGCAAGTATCACAAGCAGGCATTACTCCTAGCTGACAAAGATGAAGCCCGTAGCAACAACAATGCTAACGACAACAGCTTCATGGCCAATGCACATTCCGATGATGACATGGAAGATCCGGAAACTGCTGTTATGCTTATGGCCTACATGCATGAACTCCACATGAGTGACTCGGGCCCAATGTATGACACTGATGGTCTGTCTCAGGTAACTGATCTTAACTCATGCCTGATACATGAAATTTCTTCCCCATCTGCATCTGCATCTAACAAGGAACAAGGTGTTCAAAATGAATCATTGTTATCTACACACGCGAATAATCAAATGAACACAAAATTTATATTTGATGATTATGATCAAATTAACCCAGTTGTCACATTTGATGATTCGGATACTTATCATGTCAATGATAACAATGCTCACGTTGAACATCTTGATCCTTTGTCTGGTCCAGATTCAGAACTTTAGACCCTTCTCATGACTAGTCAATCTCAAAATATTAAATGTCAAGAGCTTAATGCTAGATTGAAAGAGAAAAATGCATTATTAACTAGGGATATTGAGTGCTATAAATTTCAACTGAATAATGCTGAAAAACTTGTAAATCGGGAAAACAGCTTTGAAGTTGCTTTTCAAAAAACTTATCTTAAAGAAAAAGAGTTAGAACATCAAATTTCTAAAATAATGGAATCTACAAACAACTTAGCTTCTGAAATGGAAAAACAAGCGTTTGAACACAAACAACAAATTGCACAACTTGATGCAGTTATTTTCAAAACTAAAACTGAGTTGCCAAATTCTCAAGCTGAGTTCAAAGAACATAAACGCAAAACCAGAGAAAAAGTTAAGTCATTCATTGATGAGATTGTTGAATTGGAACACAAGCTTATAGAATTTCAAAATGTCGTATATAAAACTGGTAATTCAGTAACAACGATTCAAAAATTTTCAGTAAAAGGGTCAAACAATGGTCACGGCTTTGCAATAGAAAGTGAATCACCATGTTTTTTACGAATAGCACTCAAAGAAATTCCAAAGTTATATAGTGCAGATCATTTCTTTGACGATACAGTTGTTCGTACTGTTGTATATGATTGTGAGGAAGAAAAAGAAATTGAAGAAGAGAGTCGATCAAAAATGGAAAACGTTAAATATAACATACCTTTTGATTACTCCAAAATACCTCCTTTAACCGAGATTTTTACTTCTCAAAAAGAGAAATCTGAACAACCATGGTACATTCTCAAACCTCAAGAGGTTACTTCTCCCGTAGTTCCTGTCACACCAGTGGTGCAAATTAACGGTCCTTTACCAAACAATGAAAAACTTCAACCTCTTCCTACTCGTTGTCGTGTACTCCGGTACTTCGACACGTTCAAGGGAGATATTGAACTTTTAGATCAAGCAATAGAACGTAACTCTCAAATAACGATTTTTACTATTACTACTCCTCATGAGAGAGAAAAAAGAGAAGTGTTTCAAAAACAGTTTTTACCTCTTGTTCAACAGTTGCGTCTATGTGCTAACCGCTGGGAACAGGAACTTCAAAAAGAAGTCTCATCTATGATGAATGTTTTTCAAGCAACTGAACAAGCGATTTTAAAGCAAAAACGTCAAAATCGATTTTTACAAAAAGAAGCTGATCGACTCTTGGAACATGTTCTTAGTGCTGATATAATATCTGTGGTTATGAATTCTCTTTTTGAATCTGGCACTTCAATGCTTGTTGATGATCACTGTGATGATATTGAATTGTTGTCTAAACAAATTGAGACATTAAAGTATGAAAACATGAATCTCCGACAACACAATGATGATGTGCAAAACAAACTTTCTAATGAGATTTTTCAACACAACAAAAAGCTTGAATGGTGTCAAAACCAAAGTCTTGATTTCGAACTGAAACTGCAAAGTCTTAACACCTCCACATCTTTTCAAAAAGAAAATGAGGAATTAAAAAGTCAAATTTCAAAATATGAAAAGGAAATTGCAGAATTGCAAGAGGTTACAGACTATTGGCAAAAGAGTCGAGATAACTATCTCTATTCAAACAGAAAGCTCGACAGTGAAATTCAAGATAAACAGCACATTATCATTGAGTTGAAAGAGAAAATACGTGAACTTGAAAAAGGAAAATCTGTCAACAATAAAAGTAGTTGCACCAGAAATGTACTCATTAGACATAACCAATGTAGAACAACACACTAAAAAGTCTAATTTGGATCCTTCCACTTCTACAGGAATAGTTGCCACTCCTAGCATTAGCAGATCCAAGCGTAAACGTATGAAAAGGAAGAATATGATTTTGCAACGTAGAAGAGAGACACTAGAAGCCTCTGAAGTAGAAGAACACCTTAGGACTTTGAATAAAACTCATCTTGCACTAGCTTTAGATTCTGATCTGGCCAATTGTCATCCTAGTCTTTGTGTAACGAATGATGAACCTTTAAATGCTTTGAATGTTAATGCTTCATGTGTGTTTTGTCGTAATAGTATGTTGTCTGGTGATCATTCTAAGTGTGACATTTCGTAAATTTCATGTCACTAATTATAATATTTTTATTATTTAACTATTCATTTTTCTTTTATAATTAACTTCATCGGAAGTTATTCGCGTACGTCGTGTCACTTTCAAGTTAATTCAACCAATACTTGGCTACGCCAACTCTACACTTTTTATGTATTTTTGGTTCCTTGCAATCCTCTTTTAAAAGTCATATTTTACTTTTTTTTCATTTTACGTAAACCTTGCACCTTTTACGTTTTACGCGATTTAAATTTACGTTTTATGGTTTTTAACAATGTGAACAAACCCTAGACTCTGATAATTTTACATATTCTATTCATCTTAACCTATTTTCGTGTTTACAATTAAATTTTATACTTGTCATTTCATTTTTATAGTTTACGTCACTTTTATCAAGAACCAGTGTCACTAAACGCGTTTTCAGCTCACGGTTTCAGTTTTAACGATGTTTAAACCCTTCGATGAACTCACCACTCATCTAAAATACTTAAATAGATTATGTTAATAACTTTTAAAATTTTTGAAGGTTTTGTATTTCTACATCTCCTAATTTTACGTTACGCGTCTTAAAAACTTTACGTTTTAAATTACCGGGAGCAAACTACACACTACAACACACTAATAACTAAATTTAAACATTACAAACCCACTAAATAATGGGATGGCTGGTTTTTGAGTCTCACCAAAACCACATGGCTTGGTGATAACTCTTCTTTCACAAAATGATAACATGTGTACACCCTTGTCTCCCACTAACCACATTTATACATCATTTTATCATTTGTACATGCATTTTGATCATCCAACCTTGTTCTTATCACCCTCTTCTCCCCTTGAACGAAAATAAACAGCTCCAAACACCATTCTATTTCAATTTTTATCAAATACATTGATCTTATATTGAAGGTGTTGTAGTTCCTAGCTAGTCCTTGGGTTTGTTTCTTCATAATCACCATCAAACATCATCATCA
>LBNU01039538.1:24508-37045 GCA_014162995.1 Artemisia annua
AAAGACGCAACAGAACGTTAGTGGAAGCCGCACGAACGATGCTCCTTAATGCTCAATTACCAGATTATCTTTGGGCAGAAGCCGTCTCAACTGCATGTTACACCCAAAATCGTTGTATGATCAATAAACGTCATAAACTCACACCATATGAAATTGTTCACAAACGCAAGCCTAACATTCAACACTTTCATGTATTTGGTTCTCTATGCTATCCAAATAATGATCGTGATGATCTTGGTAAACTTAAAGCAAAGGCTGACGTCGGTATCTTCATTGGATATTGTGAAAACTAAAAAGGTTTTCGAATCTACAACCGTCGTACTAGAGAGATTCAGGAGACTATTCATGCTAATTTCGATGAGCTCACAGAAATGGCTTCTGAGCAAAACAGCTTAGGACCGCAGCCAACCGTCTTAACTTTCCGGACTCTTCAGCTGAACCATTGTCACTAACTTGTAAAGAATTAGAAACATTGTTTTCTCCATTGTTCGATGATTCATTTGAGACACATGCACCAGATGTATCCACTAGTTCCGCTGCACAACCTGTAACATTCAAGTACCTGATACACCGGTTACTACAACAACAATAGTAACACCCGATGCACCCCCAACTGAATCACCAACAACAGACGAACAAACCGCTTCTAACACAGACAACCCAACTGAAGATCTGAATCAACCACAAGTACCAGAACCTGCAAATTATGATCCAAATGCGTTCTTTAATCCGTTTCAACTCCGAACCTTTCTGATATTGCTGAGTCGTCAACACGCAATTTGGAACCAACTAATATGCAGCAGTTTCATAACCCTCACCTTTCAACACATCATTGGACTCGTGACCATCCAATCATCAATATCATTGGCCATCCAGCTCCATTTATGACTAGACAGAAACTTCACTCCGATGCCGAGCATTGCATTTATGCTCTAACCGTTTGTCATGAAGAACCTAAAAACATCAAACAAGCTCTCACTTATGACAACTGGATTGAGTCAATGCAAGAGGAACTCAACCAATTCAAACGCCTTAAAGTTTGGGAATTAGTTGAACGACCGGATGGGGTTTATGTCATTGGGTTAAAATGGATTTGGAAAAACAAATTGGACGCAGAAGGCACGGTTATTCGTAACAAATCACGTTTGGTAGCTAAAGGATATACTCAGGAGGATGAAATTGACTTTGAGGAATCTTTCGCACCAATGGCTAGACTTGAAGCTGTTCGAATATTTTTGGCATACGCTGCTCACAAAAATGTGGTCGTTTATCAAATGGATGTGAAAACGGCATTTCTGAACGGTCAACTGCGTGAGGAAGTATACGTTAGTTAGCCAGAGGGATTTGTCGACCCAGAGCACCCGAATCATGTCTACAGACTTAAGAAGGATCTCTATAGTCTCAAACAAGTCCCCAGGGCGTGGTATGATAAACTTACTGCTTTCTTGCTTGCTAACTCTTTCACTAAAGGTTTATTAGATCCAACTTTGTTTATCCGAAAACACAGGGAAGATGTTTTAATTGTGCAAATATATGTCGATGACATTATTTTTGGTTCCACTACAACAAAAGTGGCTATCGGTCGTTTTATGTGGTGCTTGAGGCTGTAATAACAAACAAACCAAATAACTGCTTTGCCACTATTCAAATTATCTAGTTGCATCAATCCTGATAGTAAAGAAGATGATACCTTGTAAATGGCATATACGACATATCCTACGACCATCTATTTCCATGGAAATCCTTGGCTTGAAGGTCTTGTATTGTGGGGTACTCTGACCAAAAACTTGAAATATAAACAACAAATGTAAGAAGCTAATATCATCATGCAACAATTGGCTAGACTAACATATGATTTAATAGCAAACATAAAAGAAAGCATATTACTGTAGTAGACATGCAAAAATAACTCAACTAACCTTAGAATCGAAATATCTTAGCATAAACACGTTACACTCTTTTAACGGCAACTTTCAAGCATGATACATACGTTGTCGGAGGGCCTGGAATTAATGTATTAGAATCATTATTTGAGAGTTGAAAAGGTGAGAAGGGCACAAATATAAACATGAAAGAAACTACAGAGAATGGGAATAAAGCACTGTATCAGTGTACCTTGTCTAGCATGCCTACATTGTTGTGCTTGTTTCGTCGGTTCATGATTGTCAGCGGTAGATGAAGGCTGTTCAGCTACAAAGAATAATAGATACTATGAGACTCAGGCAGAATCTATAACTTGCAGAAAAAAAGTAAAAGGAACGACATTATATGGAAGATATAATAACAACTATATTGTAACTGAATCAGTGTACGTTCTGTACTATGCCTATGTCGTTGTGCCTGTGTTGTCGGTTGATGACCAGAAGCAAACAAAAACCAAGGAGTGACTGAGAAGTACACACTACAACAAAAGTGGCTTTTTAGGACCCTTTGTGTGGGACGGTATGATAATGGAGTCCTAAAAAACTGTTTAATAGGACAGATTTGAGTTTAGGGTCCTTTTTAAATATTTGCTACTTTGGTGATGTCCTAAAAAGTTATACAATAGGATGGTCGATGATTTGGGGTCCTATTATCATATAACTTAATAGGACACTTAAAATATGGATCCTAATAAATTACTTTATAAGACATTTAGTTGTTGGTGTCCCATTATGTGATAGTGTAATACGACACTTGATCACTAGATGTCCTATTATGACATAACCTAATAAGACCCTTGAGACTTGGGTCTTATAACTTAACACTTATAGGACGTTTATGCATTATGGTTTTATTATAATACACCATAATAGGACACTTGAGTTTTGAGTCATAAGACATTAGTTAGTTAAAACGCTTATTCACAAACTGTTTTATTATAGCACAATTTAATAGGACCTTTTACACGTGGGTATTATAACGTTAATCTTTATAGGACGCTTATGTACAATGATTTTATTATCGTGCACCATAATAGGACATTTCAATTTTGAGTCATATAACACCATGTTTTTAAAACGATTATTTGCAAAACAAAACTTAATAGGACCCATTAAGACGTGGGTATTATAATGTTAACCTTGATAGGACGGTTATGTACAATGGTTTTATTATCGTGCACCATAATAGGACATTTCAATTTTGAGTCATATAACACCATGTTTTTAAAACGATTATTTGCAAAAGTTTTATTATAACAAAACTTAATAGGACCCTTAAGACGTGGGTATTATAATGTTAACCTTTATAGGACGCTTATGTACAATGGTTTTATTATCGTACACCATAATAGGACATTTCAATTTTAAGTCATAAAATATCAGTATTTTAGAACATTTATTCGCAAAAGTTTTATTATAACAAAACTTAATAGGACCCTCAAAGGATGAATATTCATTATGGTTTTATTACAATACACCATAATAGGACACTTGATACATAAGTCATAAAACATTAATTATTCAGAACGCTTATTCGCAAACGTATTATTAAAACTTAACTTAATATGACACTTGACACTTGGGTCCCATAGATTTATACACCATTATAGGAGAGTTGATATTTTAGTCATAAAACATCTGTTTTATGGAACGCTTATTCGCAAACGTTTTTTATTATAAGAAAAGTTAATAGGACCCTTGACAATAACGTCTTATAACGTTAACCTTTATAGAACGATTATTCATAATGGTTTTATTTATGATACACCATAATATGGCACTTCTTTTTAGAGTCGTAAAACATCCGCTTTTTATAATTTAATCGCCTTCTAATAGCATTAATATGAGCAAATAAGCAGGAATTTATCTAAATAAGGACTACGTTAAGCTAATAAGCAGTTGACTTTTGTTAACCAAGTAAGAAAAATTGAGAAAACTTGAATTTCATTAACTAAATTTAAATTACAATACTGAAAAGCTTGAAAATATAAATAACAAGAAGCTAAAAAGTTAAAATTACCTAAATTTAAAGCAAACTAGATGACTAATAATACACTAAAAGGACAACTAATTTTACAGAAAAACATGGAGTATTTCGACCGAATAGAGAACTGCTCCTAGTTGGATACCATATATGGTAAACTTTCTTAATGCTACTTCAATTAGGCATGCATTAACTGCGAACCCTACTATATATCAATCCTTCATCAAACAGTTTTGGTTTACTGCTAAAGTCAAAACTATCAATGGGGAGAAACAGATTACGGCCATGGTAGATAACCAACAAGTCCTTGTCGCTGAATCATCTATTAGAGAGACTCTTCTCTTTGATGATGAGAATGCGCCTAAGGTTCTTGTTAGCACTGCCATTTTTGAAGGTTTACATGCTCTGGGATATGAGAGGAAAAATGATGGTTTAAAATTTCAAAAACGTCTTCTCTGTTCTCAATATAAATTTTTGGTCCATAATCTTTTACATTGTTTGAGTCCTAAAACATCTGGGTGGAATGAGTTTAGTGCACCCATAGCCTCTGCTATGGTGTGTCTGTGCAAAGGAGACCCATTTAATTTTTCAAACTTGATTTTAGAGGGTATGGTAAAATCAATAAGAGAAAAAAGGGACATATTTGCTTTATCCTAGATTTGTTCAATTGTTTGTGGAAAACCAAATTTCAAAAGTTAGAACACACAGGGCTATTTATGAGGCACCACCATTGGTTCCCAAAATGTTTACTTTCTTGATTAAAAAGGGAAAAGGTTTTTCAGGCAAGTTTACACCACTTTTGCCATATATGGTGGAACTTGTTCAAAACAATCAGGGTTAAGAGTCAGAAAACCCCACTGATTCCTAACACACACCCACTTTTGAAGATTCAAATGAGGACTCATCCTCTCCAACCCAAAAGACCCAAACACATAGGACAACCTCAAAGAACACTGAGCAATCTCAGGCTAGTGTTAGGATGAATGAACCAGATGAGACTGTCTCAGGTGATGGAGGAGACATATTGGCAAGGGCTACCACTACTGCTACTAGCTTAGATGCAGAGCAGGCAGTGATAACATAAGTAAGACCCAAACCAAGGCAACATCTAGTGAGGAAGATTCTTCTGAATCTGATTCCAGTGATGGAAACCCTAGCCACATGGTCAATACAAGGGGTTCAGGTGATCAAACTGGGTTTGATAGTGAGCTTAAGTCCAAAGATTCACTTCTCAGGGAAGGTAATACATCCCGAAGTGATGAGGACAGATTTGAAACTAATGAATTGATGGATGATACTGTACAAAATGTCAATGTCAATGATTCACCTCTCGGACCAGGTAATACAGGTCGAAGTGATGAGACTAGTGTGCAAACTGTTAAGGAATTGATGGCTAAATGTACCACTTTGGAGACCAAATGCACATCTTTGGAGGAACAAGTTCTTGATCTCAAAAAACTTTCATCTACACAAGCTAAGGAGATTACTAAAATGCAGCAATAGATGAAGGTGCTGCTCAATTTAAAGAAATCAAGATCTTCAACCTTCAAAAGATTTAAGAAAGTGGGACCTTCCAAGAAAATTAGATCCTCTACTCCACCCACTGCAATGGAAGAGGATGCTTCCTATTGGATCATTGTAGCTCGAGGTTGTTTAGACCTCATATTATCTAGGAACACAATAACAATGATAATAACATGCAGCGGAATAAAACAAATCAATAGTTATTGCAACAAGATTTTTCCCAATCGCCTCCAATTATTATTTTATCAGAATAATAACGTGTTACCAATAGTAACAAGGATCTAAGACACCTCAGACCTTAGAGGATACGAACAACTCTAGTCTAGGCGTTTACAGGACATACGCCCTAGACACACACACACACTTTTCCTGTATTCTACATTGTGGAAGACTTATTATAAAACAAACGACCTATATCCTCTTTATATATTAGAGGATTAGGTTTACAAAGAATATTTTGAAATAATAAAAAGATCTGTATTAATCTTTTTCTTGCATATGAAGTTGCATCCTTGTCACATTAAGTCCCTCTTGTTTTCATTCTTTTATTTATTTTGTCACATCAAATCAAGAATCTCAACAATCTTCCTCTATTTGATGATGACAAAACAAACAAAGTCGTGTATGAACTTCCCTAGACGAAGTAGAGAAGTTGAGATGTAACCATCTCTGTGAATGAAACAAAGTTGTCTTCCCCTTAAACCATGCCATGCCACCACGATATTTCTTCCCCTTTTTGTTATCAACAAATAGAGAATGAATAAACAGTAGAAACTTCCCCTCGAGTGATGCATGTTCATAAAATGATTCTTCAAATCTGTAGGCTTTATATATTGTTGAAGAAAACTAATCATTACCAATTTGATGTTGAAGTAGAAGAAACCAACCTTGTGTCTTATGCCTTGTACTAAATACGACTTCGAACGTATACTTCACGTATAGGGAGACCGCAATCTCTTGACAATAATCACTGAGCACAATAACGTAACTCCTTCAAGTGTTTTGTCAATTCGTAGCCACCTAAATGAACAAACATGTTATCTTTAAACGTTGTGAGCCGTTTAAGATATGATAAAACACAACCTTGAAAAATTCCACTGCATCATCAAAGAAGCAACAAATACTCCTCTTCGCCAATAAGAAAATTAATGCGAGCCTTTAAAAACATTTAAGAACAATTAAAAACAAATTTCAAAATCCTTGTGAACTTCCCCTATGTGTGCGCCGTATCTCCAATCAATCATATGTACTTCCCCTCACTGCTCGTAAATCATGCATATATATTGAACCATAAAACTCTTTACTTTTCTACATAAATCATCTAAGCGCAGCAGTAGGAACAATTAACCTTAGCAATAGAAACTCCCTTTCGTGTTGTTGAACATGTAAAATCACAGCAGCGGTTAACAAAAATGCAGCAGCAGAAAACTATAACTCGAGCAGTAGTTTACAAAAGCTAGCAGCAGAATGAATGGTAATAGCAGTAGAGCACTCTAGCGTAGCAGTAGAATTTTCTTGAGCAGCAGAATGAATTTACCTTTAAGCGCAGCAGCAGAATCAAGTAAACTCACACTAGTAGAAACTGAGATAAAGAGCAGCAGCATTATCCAATGATCAAGAATAGCAACAACACTTTGTTAAACAAATATATTCCCTATGATTAAAAGCTTGCACCGTCCCATGATCTTGTATCAAATGCACAATAATAATTTCACCGTCCCATGTTTTCCACCGTCCCATGTGCTAAAGACCCACGAACTCATACAATTAAATCCCAATAATGAACTTGTCGACAACTTCATTAAGTCAGTACGAAGTGATTAAATTCTCATTCACCAATGCATTAAGCAATGATAGTACGAGGTTTATTATAATTCATGTTCACTTGTACTAGTCGACAACCACTCCATATAGTATCTTTGTCGCCACACAAATCAATAAAAACCCAAATCTGATCTTCATTATTATGAGAATATAAACTTTGCACCTATGTTTATCTTGAAAGCACCGACGTTCATTAAATAGAGTATGATTCGTACAAGATGTGTTATAAACAATTAATATTCCACCGTATCTTCAATACACCGTACCACACTGAATAGAATTCCATACGAGGTTTGTTATAAAACCCATATGTCGACACCAATAAACCATGTACAGCAGACAGCAAAAAAAATTTCTTCGAAAAAAAAAACTTTGATAATACTTACTCAAAATCTGCTATTGTTGACATAAAACCTTGTCAAATCCTAGATATCACGAGCAACCTGTCTCTGATACCACCTGTTGGATCGTTGTAGCTCGAGGTTGTTTAGACCTCATATTATCTAGGAACACAAAAACAATGATAATAACATGCAGCGGAATAAAACAAATCAATAGTTATTGCAACAAGGTTTTTCCCAATCGCCTCCAATTATTATTTGATTAGAATAATAACGTGTTACCAATTGTAACAAGGATCTAAGACACCTCAGACCTTAGAGGATACGAACAACTCTAGTCTAGGCGTTTACAAGACATACGCCCTCGACACACACACACACACACACACTTTTCCTGTATTCTACATTGTGGAAGACTTATTATAAAACAAACGTCGTGTATCCTCTTTATGTATTAGAGGATTAGGTTTACAAAGAATATTTCTAAATAATAAAAAGATATGCAGTAATCTTTTTCTTGCATATGAAGTTTCATCCTTGTCACATTAAGTCCCTCTTGTTTTCATTCTTTTATTTATTTTGTCACATGAAATCATGAATCCCAACACTTCCAAACTGGGGAGGAATGATTTGATGACTTCAGGGGAGGATAAAATTTTGGAAGAAAATGCTCATGATGGTCTGGATGCTGGTATGGGTACAGGGGAGGATATGGAAATAGACAGTGGTGATGGTGATAATGTTGATAGGTTTGTGGTTGCTGATAAAGAAGGGCATGAGGCTGTGATGGAGAAGATTGTGGAAACTTCAGAGCTGGTGGTAGATCAACTCAAAACCTTGGAGCCTGAACAACTTGGGAAGGCTACTGAGATGATGAGTGGGGCTTTAAAGACCTTAGGAGATTCATCTATTGAAGTTGCTGCTAAGAACTCTGCTGCTCCAGATTCTGCTGCTCCGAGTATAGTTGACTAATCTGTGGTTAATGAGAATGTTCAGGGTTCTGTTGCTGAGAACTCTGCTGCTCAAGAGACTGCTACTCAAGAAACTGTTGTTGATCCTGCTGCTAGTGCAAAAGTTGACTCTGCAGATGCACAGGGATCTGCTGTTGGTTCTAGTGACAAAGCTGCTGCTGAGGCTATGGTGATGCTTAGTGAAAAGGCATCAGCAGCACAATCAGAACAACAATCTCAACAACCACCACCACCTCAATCACAACAAAAACCATCTTAACAAACTGCTGCTCAACAACAATCAACATCTACTCCCACACCTCAACCAAAGACACTCCCAAAGGAAGTTCAGAAGCCTAAACCACCTGCCAAAGGAGTGACTATCAAAGAACCCACCATTCCCAAGAAGAAGCATACTCCAATAGCTGCAGCATCTGATAAGGGAAAAGGAATAATGACAGATCCAGAACCTAATCTTGATTCAGATGATGAAGATGTTGATCTATCCCAAATTCCTTTTATCTATTGGCCTAAGGAAAAACAACTAGAACATGACAGAGCTGCTGCATTGGAAATTCAACAAAATGAGTATGTGATTGAGCAATAGCTTCTAGAACAAGAAAGACTTAAGGCTGAAAGATGGAAAGGGATCTGAAAGATTATGAGGAATGGGAGGATGAAGTGATAAAAATGGATGTTGATATTGATCTCTCCAAGCTAGTAAAGATTGAATAACAAGAAGTTCCTGAGTTTCATGTTAAGGCTTGGATGAAGGTGTTTACAACAAAGAAGAAAAAGGAAGCTGCTGCTAAAAGAAGGAAAAAGAAGATACTCAGGGGGCCAACACCTCTACAGCAAAGAAGGAGTCAAGAGCAATATCTGAGACATGTAAAAGGTTGGAAACTTGTTGACCTTAAAAATTATGATGAATCTAAAATCTTCAACATGTATCAAAAGGCTAAAATAGAAACTGAAAGATTCATTGCTATTGGATCTAAAGAAGATGAAGAATTGATTGCTGAAATGAATAGAAAGATAAGGGGTTTTGGGCGTGTGAAAGAACTTGAGAAGGTAAAGGAGGGTGAGAAAATTGAAGTGCCTAAAGTTGCAGAGCAGGTAAATGAAAGCATAGCAGAGATTAAACCTACTCTTACCTATGAAACTAAGAAAAGAGGAGTTTTCAAGAAGACTTTTGCTAGGAAAAAGAGGAAGGTTGAGAAAAAGAATGAAGAAGAAGCTACAGAGGAGATAATACAAACTGAACAAGATAGGTTGATGGCTCTTACCATTTTGGCTACACTTGAAGAACCACAAATCTAAAATGCAGTTCCTTTAGCAGCTAAACATCCAATCATCTCTTACACATTCAGAGTCAGAGATGGAAGTGAAGGGTAATGGGAGTTTAAGAGAACTAATGATATGTATTATTGGTTTATTAGATTCTATCAGATGCTTAACTTCATGGATAAGGATGATGTGTGTGATGTTTGGAAGCTATACAAAGAAATATTTGGAGATACACAACCAGAAAATGATCATGAGAATATTATCTATCATAACCTGAAGATAATATTTGAACCTCATGTTACTGATAGAGGATGGATGGAAATGAGAAACTCAAAGGTAAACAGATGGTTTTTATATAAATCTTGTGGTGTTCATGAAGTATCAGCTGGAGGTGTTACTGTGTTTTTTTTGGTAGAGAAAGATTATCCTGGTTTGAATGCCAATAGGGAGATAATCACTCAGATGGTACAAAACGGATTCTTAAAGCTTCAGAGACACTTCAAGTAAGATGATCTAGCTTGTAAGTTGCAGTAGAAGTATGAGAAGATTCTCAATTCCAAGAAGTAACTGTTTGGAAGCATCCTCTTGGTGGTTATTCGTGCTCAAGAGAAACTTGATGATTTGGGAGGCAAATATCAAGTTTAGGGGAGGATTGTTGGGTTTTAGGATTCTAATTCTGTGAATTTGTCTAAATGTCAATTTGCTGCTGTGTGCTGAATCTGCTGCTAGTGTTATGAATCTACTGCTAAGCTGAATGTGCTGCTGGAAGGATTACAAGACTCTGCTGCTCAGAGATAAGAATGAAAACGTGTCTTGTAATTATAGTAAAGATTGTGTATATATTCTATATGTTTAGAATATCTTTGTTTGGGTAAGAAGTTATTGTAAAACCGTGTAGGGTTCCTTATCTATAAAAGGAGATCCCTAGGGTTAGAATTATGTACGTGTCTGTGTTAAGTCGAATCACTTCAAGGTTGTAAACCCTAGCATTGTTAGAGTGCTCATATTTAATATATTGAAGTATTAAAATGTGAAACAATTGTTCTTGTGTTCATCTTAAGTTAAACAGTATATTCCGCGTATTGTTTAAGTTTATTACAATTCAAGTCAGCTTCTATATTGTTTAAGTTAAACAGTCTTCTTTTCCGGAGACGCATCTCCTGATAATTTGGTCTGGGCATCTACGGAACAAGTAAGGCTCATCCCAAAAGTAATATTTCAGTTGAGAGAAGAACCTCTTCCTTTCTTGGCCGCCCATACCATCAAGGGTAGCTCTACTTGCGAGGTAATTGGCGTAGTCCGCATACCATGGTTCCGAGTCGTCGATTAGCATGAGTTGCTCATCTGGAAATGAATCTCGAATCTCGCCCGTGTCAGTTTCCTGCTCGCTTGGGTTTTCGAGTCGTGACAGATGGTCAGCGGCGAGGTTTTCCGTTCCCTTTTTGTCGCATATTTCGACATCGAACTCTTGCAACAACAAGATCCAACGAATCAATCGTGGTTTGGCATCTTGTTTAGCAAAAAGATAACGGAGGGCTGAGTGATCCGTGAAGAAAACTGTTAGCTTTGTAAACCGAGAACAAGCTTTAAGCCTTCTATCATCGGAACACCTCGACTAGAGTTAAGCAAACTTCCCAGCCCACTTAGGAATATGCCTTCCTCCAAGGGGAGATCAACTTGCAGTCATCATAATGCCTCCTTAGAGGACGGGACAGAAGGGCAAATCATTGGTCTTAAAAAGTACCAAGGAGGTTATTGCCTGGCGTGGGGCGGATATTAAGGGGCGACTCGACGTTCTGCACACATAAAATTTCATGGAGGAGAATTCTAAAGCGATTTCGTGCAACCTCAAAGAAGTGTTACCCAACATTCAAGGAGGTAGTGAAAAAGGAAGTCATCAAACTTCTGGATGAAGGGGCTAACTCTAACCCTATCTAGATAGTCCCGTGTGGTAGTCCTGTACAAGTCGTTGCCAAAAGAAGGAGAATTACGGTGGTGGAGAACACAAAGATGAACTAGTACCTTCAAAGGACAGTAACTGGGTGGCCGGTGTGCATGTTATAGAAAACCTAAACGATGGCCCCCGGAAAGATCACTTCCCACTTTTCCCATTTATTGATCAAAGTTAGAAAAGGCCTAGCGGGTCATGTTATTTTATCTACTGCTTTCTTGATGGTTCTCAGGGATATTTTCAAATCCCCATCGCCCCTGGTAGGACCAAGAAAAGACCACATTTACATGCCCCTATCGGTACCTTTTGCTACAAGCGAATGCCTTTGGCACTGTGTAATGCCCCGCCACCTTCCAACGTTGCATGACCGGCAATCATCCACGAGCTAATGGAAGATAGCATGGAGGTCTTCCATTGGACGACTTCTCGGTTTTTGGGGATTCGTTCGACCGCTTGTCTTGCTAACTTTAGAAAAGATGTTGAGACGCTGCGACGAGGACCAATTGGCCTGACCTGGGAAAAATGCCACTTCCCATGGTTAAAAGAAGGGATTTTGCTAGGGCACAAAATCTCGGGAAGTGGAATGAAAGTGGACAAGCAAAAAGAGGCTAGTCTCCAAGTACCATATCCGACCACCGTTTAAGGAGATACGGCAACTTTTGGGACATGCATGGTTTCTATAGGGGTTCATCATGGATTTCTCTAAGATAGCTAGACCAATGACTCAATTGTTTGGTAAAAGATGCCCCATTCG
>LBNU01039538.1:41391-57344 GCA_014162995.1 Artemisia annua
CGTTTTCCGTCTGGCAGAAGTTGTCGTTACCCCCTTTAACTCCGACACGCATGACACTCGAGCTTGCCGACCGTTCCACCTCTCGTCCTAAAGGCATAGCCGAAGATGTCATCGTCAATGTGGGAAAATTTCACTTTCCGGCTGATTTTGTTGTCGTCGATTTTGATCCCGATCCAAGGGTTCCTCTCATTCTAGGACGAGGTTTCCTAAAGACGGGCCGTGCTTTGATAGACGTGTACGATGAAGAGATTACCTTGCGAGATGATCATGAAGCCGTTACGTTTAATTTGGATCAAACAGCAAGATATTCTTCCACCGATGAGCCCATGACCATAAGCAAAATCGATATCATTGATAAAGTTGATGAACTTTCTGAAGAGTATTCCCAAGAGATACTCGGATTTTCAAGTGGCAATCCCACTTCTTCTTCCTCTACCCCTTCAAATAATTCTATACCTTCACCCTCTATTGATGATTCTTCACCTACCTCTCAACCCATAATTGCCGACTCTTCCCCTTCCTTCACTCCATTTGAAGGAGGTAACTTCCTCTTTCTGGAAGAAGTCGATGAATTTTTCTCCATAGATACATCTTCATTTGTTGGCGATGATGATGATTCTTATTATGATCCGGAGGGAGACATTCTTATGCTTGAACAACTTTTGAATGAAGATCCTTTTTCACCTCTCCCTCAGAAGAAACTCTTTGTTGAAAAAGTCAAAGAAGTCGAGCCATCTGAAGAAAAACTTCCAAACTCGAGCTTAAAGATTTGCCTCCTCATCTTGAATACGCTTTTCTAGAAGGAACCGACAAACTTCCCGTCATTATCTTCACTCCGAAAAGGCCCGAAAATGCTTCTTTTGTGATTTTCTTCTCAAAAGTACCTAAAATGAGAAAAGAAACGACTTTGGGTGAAATCCAAACCAAAAACATACGAATTAGGACTCAAACCGACCCCTAAAAACGTAACATTTTTCGTCTCATCAAGATGCACCTACAAAAATAGATGCATCTCCCCTTAAATTTCTCCATCTTATTTGAATTGTGTGGCTACAAACTCTTCTTACTCTTCTCATTTTAATTTTTCTTCTTATTGGATCTCTTCCCTATATATATATATATCCTTCAAAAAGCTCAAAATTACGTAAACTTAAATTTGTAATTACATTTATATATTCTTTTAAAAGCTCAAAAATTGCATATATACCATCACAAATGTGTTTTGTGATGGTAATTTTTGCACACCAAGCGTTTCATTTAATGTCAAAATAAAGCTTTCTTAGTTTGTTTTTTTTTGTTTTTTTTGTTTTTTTCTTTTTTTTTTCTCGTTCGTTTGCTTGTGTTTTCATATTGACAGCATAAGAGAACAACAACAACGACATAATTTGGTTGTTTTCATATGGAATGTGCTCTCTCTTTTGAACGGTGTCCGTGAAGGCTTTTCAAGATTTTAAGGTTAGTTTGTATTAAGTGTTAAGTGTTTTATATGTCATGTTTTGGGTTGTTGAACACAATGGGTAATAAAGTTTTGCAGCAAAGAGCACAAAATGATCAATTCATCGATTAATTTTTACCTTTCGAAACAATTGTTCTTCATCAAGACTTTCATGAATGTTCTTCAAGATTGATACCCTAAAAAACAAAAAACAAAATTCTTATTACTTTAAGCGTGATAATGAACATTTAATGTATTATTTAGAAACAACTTACCAATGTTAAGTGATGATTTTGATGAACACGAATGAAAAACAATATTTCTTCGAAAAACTAAAAAGAAGTAACAATGAACATTATTCACAGAAAAACCTGGTGAGCCTGTAAGATCATAAATTTATTTTCAACGATTGTAGATCCACCAAAAAACAATTATGAGTTATTCACATGAAAAACTTACCCCGATGTTGTTGAATTTAAAATTTTCATATAAAATGACCAATTTAGACACTCTAGAATTTATGTATTCTTTTTTTAGTTGGGTATTCATGATCTTTTTAATCTCTTGTTATTTAGAATATATAGATATAGATAAATAGATAGATATATAATTAAACTTTTTGCTTAATCATAACAAGATCATGCCATCGTGATTAAAATTTCATGAAATTGTATATATATTTTTTATTTGTTTTAGTATTTTAGTGCATATTTTGAAAATGTGCTACATACTTTTATTACATGCTTAGATCAAATTTGCAAAACTTTAACCATGAATCATTTATAAACCAAAACTATAAACTTATGCATAATAGGAATATATTTTGTTTGACAAATATCATATGTTAGATAGTTGTTAGCAGTGGTGCTTCGCAGCAAAGCGTGATCAAGTAATACTCGTTGTATATCGATTGTCAGTGTTTCAAACACACGTGAACAAGTAACACGTAACAAGTAAACAAGGGACATATCAGTTAAGACCTTGTTTGTATTTTATATATCATGCATTGAAAGTGCTTTGGAGTATTCCGGAGTAAAAAACAGAAGTTACCAAAACAACAAACGTGAATGAAACACATGTGAACGAGGAACATGTAAACAAGGGCCATCCTCTGAATAGGTGGGTCGGGTGGGCCAAAGAGCTCGGGTCTTAACGGGCATGAGCTAAACGGAGAAAGTTGAAATATGAGTCAAATGAGCATGAGCTAAACGGACAAAGTTGAAATATCAAATATGAGTCAAATGGGCACAGGCTAACAGGCACGGAACAAAACGAGCGGCCTTAAAAATTGGGTGTCGTTTATGTTCATTTATTAACAATAACTAATAAACTAAACTCTATTGCTAAATTTACGTCAAAAATATAAGTTAAAAAATTAAAATGAGCAAAAAAGGTTCTATGTCATATATATGTATAAGGTTTACAAAGTTTAAAAACACTAATTAAAAAAAAGGGAAAACTGAAAATAAAAATAAAAACATAAACTATAATATAGAATGGCGCTATTATTTCGCGTTTGGACAACATGAATGGTCCTAATTGTAACAACCCACTAACTTTCTCCTTAGGTTAGAAATGCCTTACTAACTTAACTTAGGCCCTCACTAAGCACAATCTAGGTTAGAAATGCCTTTAGGATTTTCCCGAGCCAAATTTTTGCCTTATTTTACCTTTATGACCTAACTAACCTTTAGACAAGCTCACGTATCTACCTATGCCAACCACCACTATGTTTACTTGATGTAAACACCCCGGTATGTCAAGTCAAGGTTACAAACTAATTTTCACTAAGAAAACAATCACTCTAGTACACTATGCTTATCTGAAAACCCTAACTGCACCTATGTGTTTACGGTTATCTTTAAAACCCTAATTGCCTATCTGAATTAGCTTGAAAGTGTTTAAAGCTTAGGTATAAGTTACAATAGCTACCTTAGGATATATTAGACTCCCTAGGCCATAGTACAACCCCCTAGAACTTAGGTACAAGTCCTATATGCATAAAACCCTAAATAGGTTATAACTTCCCGGAAACTAGGTTTAACGTTCCCAAATCTTTACCATAAGCTACCATCACTTAGTATAAGCCCCCTAGGACTTAACATTAGTCATTAGACACTTATAGGACACCCAATTAGGCACTAAACCCTAGGCAAAACCTAAAACTCTCACTAGACAAAACTAGGTTAAAACTATACCTAAAACCTTAAAACTAGCTACTATATTACTTGTAAACCACCAAGCAAGCAACCTAGCACCTCTATATACTCTACCTAGCACCTCCAAGCACCCAAGCAAGGAGGTGCATCACCTCCTTGTCACTCCTTTCTTCTTCACTGCCTCTCTCGGCTCTCTACCACCACAACCGGCCTACTAGCGCCCCTAGCTACTCCATAGCTGAGCTTCGTCATCCCTAGACCTTCCACGACCTCTCCTAGCCCTGCTTACTCAACCCTCCCCCTCCACGACACATGGCGAGGCTTTGCTTGGTCGCTACTCCTTACGCGGCTATAAATAGCCAACCCTCCCCTCATTTCTTCTTCACACCTCCTCTCCTATCTACCTCACTTATATTCTGTAGTACTAGACCCTTAGAAGCCAAAGAGATCGAGTAGGGAAGCCTTGGTAGTGTCGAGTTGTGTTTTTGAGCCGAGAGATAGCTAAGAAACCCTCAAAACCCTTTTAGCCCTCGTTACCCTTCCCACGACCTAGGTAAGCCTTAACCTTGAATCTACTAGCTTTATAACAAACCTAGGACACTTAGGAAACACCTTAGAAACCATAGGATAGCCTTAAATCTCCTTGTTTGCATGCTTTCTTTTCGTAACCCTAGTTTAGGTCGAATTGCATGTTTACGTGATAACCTACTTGTTTTATGTTATAATCTGAATTATATGACTTATTTGAACCTAGAATAACTTAACATAAGCTTAGAAACTTAATTTCTAGGATAAAATATAGTTTACATACATTTAGGACTAGTTTTGCAAAACTTTACATGCATAGGGGTATATATCGTAAATTCCTGAAACTATAAAGTCTAGGGACTATTTTTGACATTTACTAGAAGTTATTAGTGTAAGGACTCATTTTGCAAAGTATTGAAACTTTAGGATAGAAATTAAAATGAGATATAAACTAAAAAGGACTAATTATGCAAATATTATAAAGTTAAGGGTAAAAAGGGTAAATAATTAAAGTTAGTATAGTTTAGGGATTATTTTTGCCATTTCTCTAAAATATATAAGTGTAGGGACTAAATATGCAAAAGTTAGAAAGTTATATGCTTAACTGTTATAAGTTTGTAAGTTTAGGGTAGAAAATGTAAATATATAAAACTTAAAGGGTATAAACAAACTATTTTCATAAAAATATAAAACCTACTTTAAGTTAGAAGCATAACACAATACTAGGGAGCTTCATGCGATGAGTACTATGTGGATATTTCGTTTTGACGAGTTTGCTGGGTTTACGATTTAAAGTGCCCTGGCTCCTCAAACGATTATTGCATATACTTCTGAGTTATGATGGCCCGAACGATGTTATGTTATAACTAAACCCTAATAATAACATAATACAATAGTAGGGAGCTTCATGTGAGGAGTATTAACTTCTGAATTATGATGGCCCGAACGGTATTATGTTGATAACATAATACAATAGTAGGGAGCTTCATGTGAGGAGTCATATACTTCTGAATTACGATGGCCCAAACGGTGTTATGTTATATATAAAAACCCTAAGAGTAATTAGTTAAGAAAACCTAGACTAAGACTTGACATACACACACTGACACCAACCCAGGATACATGAGTAAGTTGTCTAAACCCCTACTTTAATTAACATAAGACCCAGGTGAGTTTTCATAGCCTTACACCTTTTAAACGCTTTCTAAATGCTTTACAAACCCTGTGAGGGGGATACATGCTTTAAACCGAATACAAGTCTTTTTCTTTGGTTATTGCACGAGTAAACTATCTGCCACCACTACATAACTAAAATTCATGAATCTAATCGTTTGGGATATTTTACCCATGCGAACGCGAGTATAGTTGATAGATCTATTGGAGTTTGACAACTCCCGTTGGTATTAACGCCTCACTGGGTTGTACCAATAAGTACTATACTTGAACCCACTGAAGGATTAACTTTGGCAAGTTATCCTTCCCATCGCCTCATGTTGGGTGTGCAGCCCACATGACCCGGATTGTTAACGTGTGGTTCATGAGCTTAGTGCAATATACCTTCTATCACTAAATTTTTCCACACATAAGGTTTAAGCTGAACCCTGTGGAGCTTGTATTCACTAACCATCTATTTAAACCTATGACTCTCACTCAACATACGTGTTGACTTTTAAGCATGTTATCCTAGGTAATTAGGCACTATAGGAACCCTGGTACAGAGAGGTACTGGACATGAGAATGTCCAGTATAGTTATCATTCATCAGTTTTGTGTCTAAACCCGTATCTTAGGGACCTCTCTTTTGGTAAAAGTATATCTTTTACTGTAAAAACTCTGATAAATAAATGAATGGTAACATCTTTTTCAAAAATGTCTCTTTTCGAGTCGTTTTCTATATCTTGTCTTTGCTTCCATGAAGTAATGCCCCAAACACTTAATCCGCTGCGATCAATGAAAAATGGGGGTGTTACAGATTGGTACCAGAGCCTTGGTTATAGAGAACAAAAGGATTTTTCCTAAACTATAACTACTTTTTCAAAAAGCTCTCCGTGCCACTAGAATCCCTGAACTTGCCTTTAGACTCTCGACTTGCCTTTAGGTTAGGATTCCTAGACTTGCCTTTAGGTTAGAACCCCTGAATTGCCTTTAGGTTAGATTCCCCACTATTGCCTCTAGGATAGAAACCCCACTATTAGTATTGCCTCTAGGATATTATGCTAAGATACTCTTTCGGGTATTACAGTAGATATGTCATCCTCTAACAATCCTATCATTGTGTTGGATACAGATGATACGAATACTTCATCCGATAGTTATGAATATACCCCAGCTACCCCTGCCCACTCATCTTCTGGTTCTAATTCTCCGGAAGAATTAGCCCAGAATATCTTAACTAACCTAGGATTAGAACTTTCTCCGAATGATCCCTATATGCAAGCATATAATGGGTATATGCAAACATATGGTGGAGACATTCCTACCGTACCCACTATAACCCCTACCCCATCTATACCTCACTATAATAGTCAAGATCGTTATGTTCCCGAAATAGTTTCACCTCCCCATAAGAACGTATTATACCACCTTCACCTCCCCCTAGGTTTAAAATAGGTAGTAGTTCATATAAAACGCCTTTAGAAAGGCATGAGGAACAAATACAGGAAATACTTAGTCATTTAGATAAATTATCTTTAGGACGAATAGAAGAAGTATAAAATAGGATTAGTGATTTAGGAATAGGTAGGTATAGGTTAGAAAATGAATTAGAGAAAACTCATAATCAAATAATTAGGTTACAAACAAAATACGAGGGACACTCTGACGAAGTAGTTACTGCACATGTTAGACTTTCCACTATAGAAATGATTATCGAGGATATTAGGGATAATCATAGGTCTGATATAGAGGAACTTTTGGAAGCCATCCAGGAACTTAAAAATGATAAAGAATCAAAATAAGGTTATAAACTTAGGTAACCTAGGTTTATAGGTAGATAACTTAGTTATAAACGGGTACTTGCTAGGTTTTCACTTTATAAAATAGGAGTTTTAAACTACTTATACTTAATTTTCTTAAAACTCGTATCCTGTACTAGGATTCCCTATGCCTTAGGATACACTATAGATTTCCTTAGGACACACTATAGACTGCCTTAGAATTTAGGAATTAGAATTCATAGGAAATTAAAATAAGTAGACATACCTAGGAACACTAAAAACTTAGGATCTTTTAGAAACACTATGCCCTAGAAGGGGGAAACTAGTTTCGGTGGAATATAACGAATCTTGTTAGGAAACCCGCCCTTTTAGTTTTAGGATTTCCTACCCATCCGGTATCAGAAAATGTTCTAAGAAATTAGAGCATAAACTATGATATTATTCTTATCACATCTTACCTATAGAATGGCACGTACACGAGCTACCACTCCCGTTACTCCCACTACTCCCGCCATGACTCAGGAAGACATCCAATAACTAGTGACTGACAGTGTGACTGCAGCACTAGGAGCTAGGGATGCCAACATGGCTAGAAACCCCGAAACTCCTGTAGTGAAGAAGAGTAACTACAAGGAATTTATGAGCTGTCAGCCCTTCAATTTCAATGGGACAGAAGGGGCCATAGGCTTAATTCATTGGTTTGAGAGATGTGAGTCAGTATTTGCCCATAGCAACTGTACTGAGGATTGTAGGGTTAAGTTTGCTACTGGTACTCTTACCGAGGAAGCATTATCGTGGTGGAACTCGTATGCCCAACCAATAGGAATAGAAGAGGCATACAAGTTATCATGGACTGAATTTAAGAATCTTATGATTAAGAAATATTGCCCTCGGACAGAAATTAAGAAAATGGAAGACGAGTTCTATAACTTGTCAGTAAAGGGGAACGATGTTAAGACTTATATTAGGAGATTTCAAGAGTTGGCAACTTTGTGTCCTACAATGGTGCCGACTGTTGAAAAGACAATAGAAGCTTTCATCGGAGGTTTGCCCCGGAGTATCGAAGGGAATTTTACTGCCTCTAGACCTCAAACTTTAGAGGAGGCCATTAACATAAATTTGAGGTTAATGGACCAAGTAACAAAGCACAACTATGTGCCAGCTCCCTACGATAATAAACGAAAGTTCAACGATGGGAGAGCTTTCAGTAACTCTCGAAATACAGTTAGTAATAACCGTACCAATCCTTATCCTCAACCAAGGCAAGAGAATGCGAAAGCATATGCCGTCACTCCTAATGAGAGAAGTGGTTATGCTGGGAATGCCCCTCAATGTAAGAAATGCAACTGGCATCACACAGGGCCTTGTTTCATTAAATGTACAACATGTAACAAGGTGGGCCATCATCCAAGGGATTGCAAGAACAAAGGACCAGCTACCGGGGGGTAATCCACCACTAGCAGTAGTCATTTGTCATACTTGCGGAGAAAAAGGACACTATGCAAATAGATGCCCAAAGAAAAATACTGATGGTGCCCAGGGAAGAGCATATATGTTGAGGGATAGGAATGATCCACAAGATCCGAGCGTAGTCACGGGTAAGTTTCTCTTAAACAACCACTTAGTTAGTATAATATTTGATTCTGGAGCCGATAGGAGTTTCGTATCTATACCCTTAGCCTCTAGACTTAGGATTAAACCCATAGCTTTAAATACCTACTATGAGATAGAAATGGCCGACGGAAACTTAGTTAGTACTAACATCGTCCTTAAGGGTTGTACCCTAACTTTACTTAACCACCCCTTCGAGATTGATCTCATACCCATGAGACTCGGTAGTTTTGACGTTGTTGTGGGAATGGATTGGTTGTCCAAGAATCAAGCAAAGATTCTTTGTGACGAGAAAATCATCCATGTACCTATCAACGGTGAGACTTTAACTATCCGAGGAGATCAAAGTAAAACTATACTTCACTTCATTTCATGTATCAAAACGGAACGATATATGTCACGAGGTTGTCAAGTCTTCGTGGTTCAAGTAACGGAGACTAAGCCAGATGAAAAACGACTGGAGGAGATCCCTGTAGTCAAGGAACACCCGGAAGTTTTTCCTAAGGATTTACCTGGCTTACCTCCCATTCGTCAAATAGAATTTCAAATCGACTTAGTCCCCGGAGCGGCACCTATAGCCCAAGCCCCCTATAGGTTAGCCCCTTTAGAGATGAAGGAACTCTCTGAACAACTCCAAGAATTAACCGATCGAGGATTTATACGCCCTAGTACATCACCCTGGGGAGCTCCTGTCCTATTCGTAAAGAAGAAAGACGGATCTATGAGGATGTGTATCGATTATCGTGGATTAAACAAACTTACTATCAAAAATCGATACCCATTACCCAGGATTGATGATTTATTTGATCAACTCCAAGGTTCGAGTGTATATTCGAAGATCGACTTACGATCATGTTATCATCAACTGAGAGTGAGGGAAGAGGATATCCCTAAAACCGCTTTCAGAACGAGATATGGACACTATGAATTTCAAGTTATTCCATTTGGTTTGACAAACGCACTAGCGGTTTTCATGGATCTCATGAACCGGGTGTGTAAACCATACTTGGATAAATTTGTTATAGTGTTCATAGATGATATCCTTATCTATTCACGTAACGAGGAAGAGCACACAAAACACTTGAGAATAATCCTAGAACTACTTAAGACAGAGAAACTTTATGCAAAGTTCTCTAAGTGTGAATTCTGGATTAGTGTTGTGCAATTTCTCGGACACATGATAGATAAATAAGGACTTCGTGTCGATCCAACAAAAATCAAAGCCATTAAGGATTGGCCACATCCTACGAATCCTACTGAGATACGACAATTCTTAGGACTTGCGGGCTACTATCGAAGGTTTATTGAGGGATTTTCAAAAATAGCAAAACCTTTGACATAACTAACCCAGAAAAACAGGAAGTTTCACTGGGGAAAAGATCAAGAGATAGCTTTCCAACTTTTGAAGAGAAAGTTGTGTGAAGCTCCGATCTTAGCATTACCCGAAGGAAACGATGATTTTGTCATTTACTGTGATGCTTTGCGTAGAGGTCTTGGAGCTGTATTGATGCAACGGGATAAAGTAATCGCATATGCATCACGACAACTTAAGACACATGAGGAAAACTATACTACACATGATCTAGAATTAGGAGCAGTAGTGTTCGCTCTATCTATTATGAGATAGAAATGGCCGACGGAAACTTAGTTAGTACTAACACCATCCTTAAGGGTTGTACCCTAACATTACTTAACCACCCCTTCGAGATTGATCTCATACCCATGAGACTCGGTAGTTTTGACGTTGTTGTGGGAATGGATTGGTTGTCCAAGAACCAAGCAAAGATTCTTTGTGACGAGAAAATCATCCATGTACCTATCAACGGTGAGACTTTAACTATCCGAGAAGATCAAAGTAAAACTAGACTTAACTTCATTTCATGTATCAAAACGGAACGATACATGTCACGAGGTTGTCAAGTCTTCGTGGTTCAAGTAACGGAGACTAAGCCAGATGAAAAACGACTGGAGGAGATCCTTGTAGTCAGGGAATACCCAGAAGTTTTTTCTAAGGATTTACCTGGCTTACCTCCCATTCGTCGAATAGAATTTCAAATCGACTTAGTCCCCGGAGCGGCACCTATAGCCTAAGCACCCTATAGGTTAGCCTCTTCAGAGATGAAGGAACTCTCTGAACAACTCCAGGAATTAACCGATCGAGGATTTATATGCCCTAGTACATCACCCTGGGGAGCCCCTGTCCTATTCGTAAAGAAGAAAGACGGATCTATGAGGATGTATATCGATTATCGTGGATTAAACAAACTTACTATCAAAAATCGATACCCATTACCCAGGATTGATGACTTGTTTGATCAACTCCAAGGTTCGAGTGTATATTCGAAAATCGACTTACGATCATGTTATCATCAACTAAGAGTGAGGGAAGAGGATATCCCTAAAACCGCTTTCAGAACAAGATATGGACACTATGAATTTCAAGTTATGCCATTTGGTTTGACAAACGCACCAGCGGTTTTCATGGATCTCATGAACCGGGTGTGTAAACCATACTTGGATAAATTTGTTATAGTGTTCATAGATGATATCCTTATCTATTCACGTAACGAGGAAGAGCACGCAAAACACTTGAGAATAATCCTAGAACTACTTAAGACATAGAAACTTTATGCAAAGTTCTCTAAGTGTGAATTCTGGATTAGTGTTGTGCAATTTCTCGGACACATGATAGATAAACAAGGACTTCGTGTCGATCCAGCAAAAATCAAAACCTTTAAGGATTGGCCATATCCTACAAATCCTACTGAGATACAACAATTCTTAGGACTTGCGGGCTACTATCGAAGGTTTATTGAGGGATTTTCAAAAATAGCAAAACCTTTGACAGAGATAACCCAAAAAAACAGGAAGTTTGACTGGGGAAAAGATCAAGAGATAGCTTTCCAACTTTTGAAGAGAAAGTTGTGTGAAGCTTCGATCTTAGCATTACCTGAAGGAAACGATGATTTTGTCGTTTACTATGATGCTTCACGTAGAGGTCTTGGAGCTGTATTGATGCAACGGGATAAAGTAATCGCTTATGCATCACGACAACTCAAGACACATGAGGAAAACTATACTACACATGATCTAGAATTAGGAGCAGTAGTGTTCGCTCTAAGAATATGGAGACATTATCTGTATGGCACTAAGTGTACGGTTTTCACCGATCACAAAAGCCTACAGCATATTCTTAATCAGAAAGAGTTGAACATGAGACAACGTCGATGGATAGAACTGCTCGCTGATTATGATTGTGAGATTCGTTATCATCCTGGCAAAGCTAACGTAGTAGCAGATGCTTTGAGCCGAAAGGAACGAAGCAAACCACTTAGAGTTAGGTCGTTAGTTATGACTCTTCATTCGAATCTACCTTCTCAAATACTCAAAGCCCAGAATGAAGCCCTCGAAAGGAAATATCGTAAACTTGAGAATTTACGAGGGATTAAGGCTTTTGAGATACGTTCAGACGGAACTCGTTGTATTAAGGGTCGGAGATGGTTACCTTATCATAGTAACTTAAGGAACGTAATAATGCACGAGTCCCATAAATCTAAGTACTCCATACACCCAGGTTCTGACAAGATGTATCAGGATATGAAGAAACACTATTGATGGCCCGACATGAAGGCATCAATTGCTAGATATGTGGGCAGGTGTTTAACATGTTCTAGGGTAAAGGCTGAATGTCAAAAGCCATCCGGCTTATTGCAACAGCTTGACATTCCCATTTGGAAGTGGGAAAGAATTACGATGGATTTTATCACAAAACTACCTAGAACACCTAACGGGCATGACACTATTTGGGTAATAGTTGATCGCCTTACGAAATCAGCTCACTTCATTCCTATACGAGAAACGGATGATATGGAAACCCTTGCTAGGTTGTACCTCAAGGAAATAGTTTCCCGACATGGAGTGCCAATATCTATCATATCGGATCGTGATTCTCGTTTCACGTCAAGATTTTGGCAATCTATGCAAAAAGCCTTAGGTACTCAGATAGACATGAGTACGGCATATCATCCGCAAACCGACGGTCAAAGTGAAAGAACTATCCAAACACTCGAGGATATGCTTCGAGCGTGTGTGATAGATTTTGGAAAAGGATGGGAGAAACACTTACCGTTGGTAGAATTCTCGTATAACAATAGTTATCACGCTAGTATTAAGGCAGCACCGTATGAAGCACTTTATGGGAGAAAGTGCAGATCACCGGTCTGCTGGGCCGAAGTAGGGGAAGTACAACTTACGGGTCCAGAGATAATTCATGAGACAAATGAGAAAATAGTTCAAATCTGACAACGCTTACAAGCCGCTAGGGATCGGCAAAAGAGTTACGTCGATGTAAGACGTAAGCCTTTAGAATTTCAAGTTGGAGATACGGTTATGTTGAAAGTTTCACCTAGGAAAGGTGTCTTTCGTCTCGGAAAGCAAGGAAAGCTTAGTCCGAGATATATTGGACCATTTAAGGTTTTAGAACAAATTGGTCCAGTGGCATACCGACTTGAATTGCCGGATGAACTAAGTAATATACACGACACGTTTCACGTCTCAAATCTTAAGAAATGTTTATCGGACGAATCACTAGTCGTTCCTATAAAAAAGCTTCAATTGGACGATAAACTCAATTTCACTGAAGAACCAGTGGAAATTATGGACCGGGATGTCAAAAATCTAAAACACCACCGGATTCCTATCGTTAAGGTACGCTGGGACTCCCAAAGAGGACCAGAGTATACTTGGGAACGAGATGATCAAATCCATGCTAAATATCCCCATATATTCTCACCTTCACCCACTAACACTAGTTAAATCTTGGGACGAGATTTTCTTTTAGGATGGGAGACTTTAACAACCCACTAACTTCCCCCTTAGGTTAGAAATGCCTTACTAACTTAACTTAGGCCCTCACTAAGCACAATCTAGGTTAGAAATGCCTTTAAGATTTTCCCGAGCCAAATTTTTGCCTTATTTTACCTTTATGACCTAACTAACCTTTAGACAAGATCACGTATCTACCTATGCCAACCACCACTATGTTTACTTGATGTAAAATGTCAAGTCAAGGTTACAAACTAATTTTCACTAAGAAAACTATCACTCTAGTACACTATGCTTATCTGACAACCCTAACTGCACCTATGTGTTTACGGTTATCTTTGAAACCCTAATTGCCTATCTAAATTAGCTTGAAAGTGTTTAAAGCTTAGGTATAAGTTACAATAGCTACCTTAGGATATATTAGACTCCCTAGGCCATAGTACAACCCCCTAGAACTTAGGTACAAGTCCTATATGCATAAAACCCTAAATAGGTTATAACTTCCCGGAAACTAGGTTTAACTTTCCGAAATCTTTACCATAAGCTACCATCACTTAGTATAATCCCCCTAGGACTTAACATTAGTCATTATACACTCATAGGACACCAAATTAGGCACTAAACCCTAGGAAAAATCTAAAACTCTCACTAGACAAAACTAGGTTAAAACTATACCTAAAACCTTAAAACTAGCTACTATATTACTTGTAAACCACCAAGCAAGCAACCTAGCACCTCTATATAATCTACCTAGCACCTCCAAGCACCCAAGCAAGGAGGTGCATCACCTCCTTGTCACTCCTTTCTTCTTCACCGCCTCTCTCGGCTCTCTACCACCACAACCGGCCTACTAGCGCCCCCTAGCTACTCCATAGCTGAGCTTCGTCATCCCTAGACCTTCCACGACCTCTCCTAGCCCTGCTTACTCAACCCTCCCCCTCCACGACACATGGCGAGGCTTTGCTTGGTCGCTACTCCTTACGCGGCTATAAATAGCCAACCCTCCCCTCATTTCTTCTTCACACCTCCTCTCCTCTCTACCTCACTTATATTCTGTAGTACTAGACCCTTAGAAGCCAAAGAGATCGAGTAGCGAAGCCTTGGTAGTGTCGAGTTGTGTTTTTGAGCCGAGAGATAGCCAAGAAACCCTAGAAACCCTTTTAGCCATCGTTACCCTTCCCACGACCTTGGTAAGCCTTAACCTTGAATATACTAGCTTTAGAACAAACCTAGGACACTTAGGAAACACCTTAGAAACCATAGGATAGCCTTAAATCTCCTTGTTTGCATGCTTTCTCTTCGTAACCCTAGTTTAGGTCGAATTGCATGTTTACGTGATAACCTACTTGTTTTATGTTATAATCTGAATTATATGACTTATTTGAACCTAGAATAACTTAACATAAGCTTAGAAACTTAATTGCTAGGATAAAATATAGTTTACATACATTTAGGACTAGTTTTGCAAAACTTTACATGCATAGGGGTATATATCATAAATTCCTGAAACTATAAAGTCTAGGGACTATTTTTGACATTTCCTAGAAGTTATTAGTGTAAGGACTCATTTTTGCAAAGTATTGAAACTTTAGGATAGAAATTAAAATGAGATATAAACTTAAAAGGACTAATTATGCAAATATTATAAAGTTAAGGGTAAAAAGGGTAAATAATGAAAGTTAGTATAGTTTAGGGATTATTTTTGCCATTTCTCTAAAATATATAAGTATAGGGACTAAATATGCAAAAGTTAGAAAGTTATATGCTTAACTATTATAAGTTTATAAGTTTAGGGTAGAAAATGTAAATATATAAAACTTAAAGGGTATAAAAAAACTATTTTCATAAAAATATAAAACCTACTTTAAGTTAGAAGTATAACACAATACTAGGGAGCTTCATGCGAGGAGTACTATGTGAATATTTCATTTTGACGAGTTTGCTGGGTTTACGATTTAAAGTTTCCTGGCTCCTCAAACGATTATTGCATATACTTCTGAGTTATGATGGCCCGAACGGTGTTATGTTATAACTAAACCCTAATAATAACATAATACAATAGTAGGGAGCTTCATGTGAGTAGTATTAACTTCTGAATTATAATGGCCCGAACGGTATTATGTTGATAACATAATACAATAGTAGGGAGCTTCATGTGAGGAGTCATATACTTCTGAATTACGATGGCCCGAACGGTGTTATGTTATATATAAAAACCCTAAGAGTAATTAGTTAAGAAAACCTAGACTAAGACTTGACATACACACACCTACACCAACCCAGGATACGTGAGTGAGTTGTCTAAACCCATACTTTAATTAACATAAGACCCAGGTGAGTTTTCGTAGCCTCACACCTTTTAAACGTTTTCTAAATGCTTTACAAACCCTGTGAGGGGGATACATGTTTTAAACCGAATACAAGTCTTTTTCTTTGGTTATTGCACGAGTAAACTATCTGC